>CAUYQU010048375.1:0-26891 GCA_963574635.1 Cheracebus regulus
AAAAATTAAAAATTGTTATTGGTGGGACTGGGCTTTACTATTTCAGTTCTGATAATTTTATCATGCCACTTCAGAGGTGGCACAGTAGCTTTGTATCTGTTACTTCAGATGGCTAAGTGACACTGCTAGAGCTAGAACTCATGTCCTTTGACTTTAAGGCAGAGTTCTTTTCTTTTCTTTCATTTTTTCTTTTTCTTTCTTTTTTTTGTTTTCTGTTGAGTTCTTTTCTAATGCTATTCTTTTTCATGTGAAGATAGTGGATTTTTTCTCAGTTTAGTTATAGTAAAATCTTCTGGCTGCATAGTAACTGGGGTTATTGGGTAGAGAGTCATGGAGTCTGTTAGATAGAAAGTCTTCCACTAGAAACTGTAGGAAAGTTGAACTGGGTTACTTATGGTTACACAGAAGAAGAAACTTGGAATTGGAATTGGGATGGTTTGGATCAGACAATCTCAAAGGTTTCTTTTGGTGATTCTGATGGTTTTAATTGTTGTGATTACATATCACAGATTTATTCATTCTGTGATCAAATCATGCTTCAAATCACATAACTTGTGAATTATAGTGCAGTACTAATATATCTTCTTATGCTCATGAATATTTTCTTCTGATGGGAAAATTGCATTGTCTGCCACTGTTAGTATTTGAACAATCTTACCTTTCTTTCTCCTCTTCCAGCCTTAAATTGAACATAACAGATAGTTGATATACTCACAACCAGCCTTCATTGCTACCTTGTATATTTTGATGTGAAAACTATCCTCAGGATAAAAAATAATTTACCAATTGGGAGAACGAGAATTCCCTTCAGCCAAGGAAAAAAATCTGCCTTAATGTGAATAAAAGAAGATCAGCAAGAAATGGCCTGTTTTAATGTACTGTTTGGCTTTCCCTATCTCACTTTTATTTTTTTAAATGAGAAATAAGGATTATTTTTCTTCTCTAAGAATTTCATAATTAACAACTTAAAAGGGCAGTGTTCAAGTGCCGTCCTTATCACTGGTACTGAGGGAGGAACAAGATCGGAGATTTGCTGGATTCAAAATGCTGTTCACTTTCTCTTCAATGCCATTTTCTGCTTCTTTTTTGCTGTGAAAAGAATGATGATAAACCTGGCAGGCACTTAAAGTTTTAATTATCTGATAATGATAATTAATTGGCTAAATGAGTGATAGAAGTACAACTTATTTTTGAGGTCCACACACCAAGCATTGTTCTCTTTCTTTGTATTACCCTTAATGGCAGTGAGTAATAGTAAGAACAGTTGCAAGAGTATCAGCATGTAGTTGACATAATAATGTCTGTTGTTTGAACCTTATTTATCTTATTTAAACAAGACTAACCAGTTGAAGAAAAATAGACATACTGACTCATCTTGATTCTGGAACTGATTTACTTTATATTTCCCCACAAATAATTATATTTAGCTCATATTAATTGATAAGTAAGATGGATTACAGTACCTTTATACTTAGTGAGATATAAATTTGTTTTATTTTGAGGAAGATTAGTCCAGATTAGACTATCAAAGAAGCTTTGAGAAAGCCACAATGTTGTTCCTAGATATTTACCGAAAAGTTTGGATAGGTTCACTATATCATCAACATCTTATTCAACTAGTAAATTGAAAATCCATTTATTATTACTTATTATTGCTATTTGCTGTTTAGAAAACATATTTTAGTAATAAAAACTTTGATTTAAAAGAGCAAAGATGAGTAAATTATGAATAAATGTGATTGAAAGCCATAATCTTTCAAAATATGAGGTCTCTGGTGGAAGAAAAAGCAAAACGATGTGGCCCCATGGTAGAATGATTAAAAATAGATATTCTTTATTGTTAGGCATAAATCATAGATGATAATCAGCCTATAAATGATTCAATTCAGTCACAGTTATTTGGCATATTGTGCTAGGTGGTTGTATGATCATAGCTGTGCTTTGAACTTTCAACACTCTTTATTTTCAGAGTGGTTTCCATAGTCTCTCATTGGATTATTATAAGCAGTCCTAGGAGGGAGAAAGTGATGCTGGAGTGCAAATAAATGGAAGCACAGAGGTTAAGCAAATTTCCTAAGATTTTACTACTTGGTGATGGACTAATATAAATGCGTTTTCCATATCTGATTTTTCATACCTGCGTATTTGAACCTTTACAGCTTCATAGTAGCAGAAATAAATGTCAGAAAAGAAGAGGCATAAAGCCAAGAAAAAGAACAGTGAGTGCATCAAATGACCTCTTGGTTACAGTTTAGACTTTAAGAAGTTGGGTTTTAAATATCACTCTTTCACTGGGTGCTTAGGTGAAGTATTGTGAAATACTTGAGGCCACTATTAAGTAGCGTGTGACCTTAGGCAAATAAGGTCTTTCTGTTCTCAGTCAAGACTTTGGAGTTTGCCTATCTTTAATTTAATTGAGTTTCTCTAAGATTTTAAGGTTGTTGAAGGAGAAAAACAGTATTTATTTTAGAAATGACAAATTGAGTCAAATTAAATATGGTCAATTCACATTCATAACAGCTAACAACAGCTGTTAATAATAACTGTTTATCTTGCTGCTTGTGGAAATGTTCCTATGTTGTATGCTAAAAGTATCTGAATGAAAAGAGTATAGTTTTTAAGATTATTTTAAAAACCCCTGATAATCTAATTAAAGAACACATGCCAAGGTAGCAGTCTTGACATAGAGCGTGGATAAGGCTAGGATGGAAGGTAAAAGGAAGAGCAGGTAGATTTTGTGGACGCCAAAAGAAGTCAGCAGTCCTAACTGCTGACATAATCTTGTGGATTAAACGTTGTTTACTGACACAATTTGGCTCTTTTCTTCCTTGGATAGGTGTCTCTAGACCTGACTTCCAGGTTGAAAAAGATTGAGGAGTAGCCAACGATTAAACTATGAAAAGCTTTGGACTTGCTAGCGCCTTTGTATTATTAAAGACCCTATACTCATTTAACTAATTTCATTGTATAATTAATCTGAAGAGATGTAATATGGTAAATCCATTACCAGATTTCTTATAGAAATGTCTGTTCCATGTCCCTGAATTAAACTGTGAATACTTTTTTATTTCTGAGGCAGTCTCACTCTTTTGCCCAGGCTAGGATGTAGTGGCTCGATCTTAGCTCGCTGCAACCGCTGCCTCCCAGGCTCGGGAGATTCTGGCCTCAGCCTCCTGAGTATCTGAGGTTACGGGTGTCTGCCACCTTGCCTGGCTAATTTCTTGTATGTTTTTGTAGAGATGGGGTTTCACAATATTGCCCAGGCTGGTCTTGAACTCCAGACCTCAAGCAATCTGCCTGACTCAGCCCCGCAAAGTGCTGAGATTACAGGTGTGAGCCACTGCATCAAGCCTAAACTATTAATAACTGTATTTAATATTCATTATGTGCTGTCTGCTAGGTAAATGCTAAATGCTTTATATGGTATATCGCATTCCCACAACTCTTTGAGATAGCTATTATTATTATCTTCCTTTTCTAGGCAAAGTCACTAGACTTATGGGAGTTAGAAACTTGCTAAAATATTTTTTAATGCATACTTTAGGAATGGTACATTGAAAATCTACAAGAAATATGAAAGAGGGAAATAGTTATTTTTGTATAATGTGCATGAACATTGTTTAACAGTCCAGGATAGGAAATGAGGAATGATGTGAAATATGATGATGAATTGTTTGCCCTCTTTGTATTGGTTGTAATACATTTTTGAATTGAATTTTCTTTGAGGCAAAACCTTTGGAATCAGTCAGACCAGAATTTGAGTTTCAGCTTTGCCACTGGTTAACTGTTAACTAGTTAACCTTTCTAATCTGGTTGTTTAAATGCACTGTGGCTCAGTTTCTTCATCTGGTATGTTGGCATAATCCCTTCCTCCCTCACCGGTCTATTATAAATAAAGTTGATCCTCATCATTCATGGATTCAATATTTGCAAATTTGACTACTTGCTAAAATTTATTTGTAACCCCCAAATTAATACACTCAGTGTTTTCATAGTCATTTGTAGACAAATGCAGAGTGGTGAGATATTTGAGTCAACCAACTGCATGCATGAACAATGTGACACTTTGACCTCTTATTACTTTTCTCATAGTGTAAACAAGTGTCTTTTTGGTGGTTTATTTAGTGCTATGTGTTTAGCATTTTAGTCATTTTCTGGGTGATTTTGATGCTTAAAATGGCCCTAGAAGTATAGTGCCAAAGTGAAGGCTAGTGTTCTAAGCACGACAGGGCTGTGCTATGCCTTTCAGAGAAAATACACGTGTTAGAAAAGCTTTGTTCAGGCGTGAGTTATAGTTTTGTTGGCCATGAGTTCAACATTAATGAATTAACAACATATACTAAATAAGATATCTTTAAAAGAAATTAAACTTAAGGTTAGATGTTGACTGGCTAACAAAGGTGATGTGACCAGAGGTTCTCAGGAACCTAACTCTATATTTTTCCTAGGAGTATTCATTAATTTGTGTTTGGGTAAATTCATATAACACAACTACTATGAATAACAAGAATTTACTGTGTTTGTAAAGTATCAAGCACCTGGTATATACCAAATATGAATTATATTCACTTTCAACTTTATCCCTCAATTTTCCTTATGACTTCATGGAAACACTTGGGAAAGAGATGGGCATATTCTTTATGATTTTAATTAACAGGGCAGTGAACACTCTGAAATGGCATCATTGTATTTAGAAGACAAGATTCACAAACTCAATCTTCTCTTTTTTAGCTTTTAGAGTTTTCTATAACAACATGTGATAAAATATTACCTTTTGTTAAGTTATCATTAATTAACTTAAAGTACAATTTTGGACACTAAACTGTCTTCCAAGATTGTTTTATTAGGAAGTATATATTTTTGACTTTGTGGGCAGTGCAGTTTCTGTTGCAGCTATTTGACTCTGCCATTGTGATGTGAAAGCAGCCATAGACAGTAGGTAAATGAAAGACTGGGATTGTGTTTCAGTAAAACTTTATTTACAAAAGCAGGCAGTGAGCCAGATTTTTTCTGCAGGTGGTAGTTTGCTGACCCCTGATTTATTGTACTCTAGACTCTTGGTTTATGATATTATTATTTATCTTAGCAGACAAATGTCTGATTCTGAGTTTGCTAGAAGATTCATAGACCATTGAAAATAAATAGTTTTCCATAACTGTGTTTTTCTATTGATTATACTGGTAGTGATAATAGCTTTAATGAGCATTTGTTATATGCCTGGCACTACTCTAACCACCTTATACTAAATTTTATTTTCTCAGTATTGTCATAGGATTCTTGGGGTGTCAGTTCACTAGCTGGAAACCTCTGTGGCCAGTGGTGCCTTTGCTTGGGTTTTTCTCAGGCCCACCAGGCTCGTTCTGCCCACTTGCATTCGGCTCACACTACTGGCCTGGATCCCATACTGGCCAAGGGCTGGCCAGGTTTAGAGAGGCAAGGGGTGTGGGAGTGAGCATGGGGTTCAGACTACCATGCACAGCCAGGCATGACAGCTGCAGTGGCTTGGGCAACCTCAGGTGATGGCATGGGTACTGGCTCCCTGTGAAGCTGCAGGTGAACCAGGCATGCCACAAGTAGCTTCCACACTGGCACCAGGGAACACGGTGGCATGCAGAAGCTTGGAGACACCAGGAACTGCAGAGCCCCACAGAGGCTGTCACAGCCTTGACTTGGGGAGCTCCTAGGTCTGGGATCCCCAAAGGGCCACAGCTATTCTCTCCTTCTTGTCACCCACAATGTGGCAAGCAAGGGTCATGTTTCAGCCCTGTTTGTTACAATTCTTTTGGCCCCACCAGCAGGTCCTGAGTTCTTGTCCTATGTTCAGGAAGAATGAGGTACACAAACAAGTGGAGGGTAAAAAGGTGAAGAAGAACTTTATTGAGCTACAGAACAGCTCAGAGGAGACCCACAGTGACTAGCTCCTCTCTGTAAGTAGAGTATCTTGACAACTGTTCAGCTCTCAGCAGAGAGGAAACCCTGGAGTAGGTAACTCCTCTCTGCAGCTGGTCATCCCACCATCTGTTAAGAGCCTGGCTGAGTCCAGGATGTTTATGGGCCCGGGACTCAGCCAGCCAGAGGGAGGAAGTGTGTGCTAATTGTCCATGGGCAGCCATGAGCAGTCCTGGAAAAAGCACAAGTCCCACTCTGGCCCACAGGCCAGCAGCCCAGCCCCCAGGCTTCAGGCCCTCTTTGACTTGAAGGTGGGGCTTTGCTGGGACCTGTCCCTTTCCGTCCAGGATCCTCTCTGCCTCCTGCCACTGTTCAGGCACGCAGGCTATTTGTGTCAAGGGGTGCCTGTAGGCCAGTGCTGAGCTGCCATCGGCCCCTGTCTCAGTCTCCGTCCTTTGCTTGTTGGTGTCCAAAGTCTGGAGGGGGTTGAGGTAGCAGGGGGCTGGTGTGTCAGCACAGTGCCTGAGCTCAGCCCCAACCTTGCTTTGAGATCAGAGAGGGTGCCAGGAGTCGGGAGAGGCCAGGCAGCGGGAGCAGACATCTCCAAGCCTTTGGGGGAAGGGGGACCTTCCTGGGCCCCTCAGAGTGCTAAGACACCCTGGTCCACAGCCACGGCTTGGGCAGCAGCAGCTGTGCTCAAGATGATGGAGCTCCTGCCTGCTTCCAGCCCCCAGCAGAACAGCGAGGCTTAGGTTCGCCTGGGAGGGTGGGGCTCCTGTCTGCTCCCCGCCACCAGTGGCTCCATGGAGCGTGTGGCCTGGTCTGCACCTCCCCAACAACAGCTGGATTCATGGCAGTGGCCACTCCAGATGGGCCCCCGCTGCCATCTGTGTAGCCCTTAAAGGTACCTATTGTGATTGTTATCTCATTTTTTAGAGGCAGAAACTAAGGCCTAGAGAAGCGAAATAACGGACTCAGTGTCATAGAATTAGGAAGTGGTACAGCCTCGTCTTAGGACAGTTTGACCATATAGTCAGCACGCCACATTCCTTGTGTAAACTTTTTTTTATTTCCTCATATTTTACTGATTTGGGGATGTTGATTTGAATGTTAGAAGTTCATTTCACAGCATCTTTAAGGTTTTCTCAAGAAAAGCATTATATTAATTTACTGAGTAAGCAGATGTGTGTGGATTTTAGCTCTAATTCTTTAATTAGTTTTTTAAAATTAGCTTATTTTTATTTCTGGCTAAGTTTTTAAATGTGTTCTAAAAGAGAAGAGTCTACCTAAAGGTAAAGCTTTGCTGCTTTACACTCTGCTGGGAGATGTGTTTTCCTTCATTGGGTAATTTGGAGGCCTCATTTTGTTCTTGTTTCTTTAATATCCTGATTAAAGGATTAGAAAGTCCTTTTCCAGGTTGGAGTCACTAATACCATCTCGCACAGAGCCATGTACTTGGAAGATGTTGATTTGCATTTGTTGAATGAATAATAACTTAACCTTTTTTGTAACGTGTCAACTATTCTTCACATTGGCGTATCCAGTGTCTCTGGGTACAGTTCTCAGAGTTTGCAAAGAGCGTGACATTAGAAATAAGATGTACGTGGTAGAAATGACTAGATTGGTGTGAATATTGAAAAAGTGGGCTCATGATTTCAGAGTGGAGATAATCTGTTCAGCTATTCCACTGCTTTCCTGTTTCCCTTTTTATATTTAGTTGTCGCTCATTGGATCAGCATTTTATTTAGACTTAGTATGTGCCTGATACAGTTTGGAATCCAAAAATAATAATCCTTGTTTTCTTAAAGCTCAAAGTCTCACATCAAATTATAAGTGGTCTTAATATGTGCTTATCCATTAATTAGCGTATATTAGGTGCTTTAATGGAGGTATTATAACAAGTGCACTGTAGGAGCATAAGGGAGATGCACTTGACTGTCTGGTGGGCCAGACGAGGTGATCTTTTTTGAAGTGAGTAGTTTCTGAGTTGAGAACAGGAGTGTTCCATGTAGAGTAGGTAGGATTGGCCAACATCTCTGGGAAAGAAGACCACAACAGCAAGCAAGAGGATGAAATATTTTGGGAATGATATGAATTCTGTTGTGGCTGGAAGAGGGTGGGGCAAGGGATGAGCTTGGGAAAATAGGTTGGAGCCAGATTGTGAAATGCATGTAGTGATAAGGGAGAAGGACAGGCTTTTGTTAGGGTGGGACATAATCAGAGTTTTGTAAAAACGATTCTGGTGATAGCATGAAGGGGAGGAAATTGATAGGGGAGTGAGTAATGGGTTGTCCATTGTTCTGTCTTCCAGCTTTCTCCTGTGCCTCTGGAGAGTATCTAGAACTGAAGAACCAGGTATGCAGTAAGTGTGGCGAAGGTACCTATTCCTTAGGCAGTGGCATCAAATTTGATGAATGGGATGAATTGCCGGCAGGATTTTCTAACGTCGCAACATTCATGGACACTGTGGTGGGCCCTTCTGATAGCAGGCCAGACGGCTGTCACAAGTAAGAATCCAAAGCAACCATCGGCTCTTAACTGAATATTTGAGAAGAAAACAGTTGCTCTTTTCCAGAAAGAAGATGAGGATAATTTTGGTACTTGGGATAAGCTAATTGCAGAGAATCGTGTTTTTTGGACAGTCATTGCAATGAGTTTTCATAAGATTAAAATCATTGCCCTCAGGAAGTACCAGATACTGAATACAAAAATGCAACAAAGCTGTTAGAGAAGCAGATTAATTTTCTCATATTTGTAACTACACGTAAGGTGCTGGTGTTTCTACTAACCTTTTTCTAATTTTTAACGGATACTTTCAGATTTTTTTCTTTTCCTCTGACAGGAAGAATTCATAAACTTCATTTAGACACTTGATTATCTCCTTTGAAAGCGAGTGGGTTAAGTACCTAAGGTGGAAAGCACCTTTGCTTAATTCCTACCTCTTTTATAGGGGATTATTAGCTTTGCATATGACAAAGCTGGAGAAATGTTAAACTGTTTTGAAAAAAAACAAAACAAAATGTGTGTCTTTAAGATGTATGGCTCTCCTTTTCTCTTGTGTTAACTACGTAACATTTCCTTTCATATAGATTTGCTTAGGAGAATTCAACTTTAGGCCTCCGGCTACCTCCTGACAAGAGTAGCCTCTCAGGAACCCCACATTTTTACCATACGCTAAGTATGCTGGGGAATTATTTAGCTGTGCTGAAAGGCATATCCATTCCCTCCCTCCCTCCTTTCCTCCTTCCTTTCACTCTAGCTGTCTTTTTGCCAAATGACACCAATTTCTTTTTTTAATATCTTGATAATAGGGTTATTTCTTTAAGAGAGAGTGTGTGTTTTAAGTAAAAGAGTTCCTTAGAGGAAGGTACTAATAGGATGTTGTGGGACCTCAGGTCTTTGTTATGGTGGGCAGGAGATATTGACAAGGCTTCTTCTTCTGTCTGGAATAGTTTATACATAAAAGTAACTGAATACGTGGAAGTTTTTCAGTGTAGTATCTTCTAGTGTAATTTTCTCACTGTAAATTTCAGTCTGATACGGCTCTGCTGATTTTCCTCTCTCTTCTCCTTCCTTTTTTCACCCATCCACTCTTGCATACTCTTTACTCCTTTTTAATTGGTTGGGTCATATAGGAGATGTATGTTGAACTTTCTAAAAAGTTGAACTTTTCAAAATGGTTGTATTATTGCAGAGTTCCACCAGTAGTATATTTGAGTTCTGGTTACTCTACATGTTTACCAGCATTTGTATTGTTAAGTCTTGTTTTGTTCTAGCCATTCCATTGTGTTCGTGCGTGTCTGTGTGAGATGACATCCCCCTGTTTTAATTTGTGTTTCCCTGCTGCATAATAATGTCAAAGATGTTTCATGTGTTTATTCTCTTTTGTGAAGTCAAATTGTTATATCCTTTTTCTACTTTTTATTTTTGGTCATTTGATTATCAAACTGAAGGAGTTCTTTGTATATCCTGAGCATGGGTTCTTACGCATATATATTTATATAATATATAGTATATGCACACACACGTGCATATACTATATACACACACACACATACACGCATGTCTCTATGTGTGTGTGTAATACTTCCTTCCAGTTTGTGGCTTTTGCCTTTTTTGTTTTCTTAATAGTGTCCTTTGATAAGCTGAAATTTAAATTTGAAAAAATACAATTTATCAATTTTTTCTGTTATGGTTATATGTTAGGATATCTTTGTTAACCCTAGGTTGCAAAGGCTAGAAATTACTGTATGCATTCTTATGGTAGCATAGAGTTATTATTATACTTTTATATAATGTTAGATGTTACCACAGCATGGTTACATTTATACCCTCATCTTCATACTATTGCCATATATTTAAAAACATGTTATAAACCTTAAAATACAATGGTATTATGTTTTAAATAATTAGTTGCTCCTTAAATAACCTTACAAAGATTTAGGAACTCAAAAGCTGCGTCTGTCACAGACAAGTTTATTTCATACGGCACACAACTTCCTAAAAAATTAAGGTGAAAAAATACAGCTTTATATCTTAATCTACATATTTATCATTAGTGGTACTTTCTTCCCTTCTATAGATTTGCCATGTGTATGGGTTTACAAACAAAACTGCAGTTGTTTGAAAGAATAATTCCACTTCAGCTACTAAAATTAGTTGTCATCTATTTGGTAATCAAATTTTGGGTGAAAAATATCAGTTTCATAGCAAATTAATCATATAGCCTTAAAAAGATTTAGGAAGTTATTTTCCTTAAGAAATGAAGAAAATGAACCTCTTTTCAGGAATAAAGTTGGTCTTTGAGTTCCAGAAAAGCTTCTGATGTTTTCTGCTGTGCTTTGCTGATGGAACTACTCGTGAATCTGAGTTACACAGCTCTGTGTACAGAAAAGCTTTCAGAACATTAATGTAAAGTGCCTCGTGGTTTTGTTTCCACAGCTCTTCTTGGATCCCTCGTGGAAACTACATAGAATCTAACCGTGATGACTGCACGGTGTCTTTGATCTATGCTGTGCACCTTAAGAAGTCAGGTTATGTCTTCTTTGAGTACCAGTATGTCGACAACAACATCTTCTTTGAGTTCTTTGTAAGACCTTTTATATTCTGGAATTTACTTTTTAAGGGGTGTTCATGTAAATTTCCCTTAATCATTTGTTCCCATTCTACTTTATTCCTCCTCAGTTATTTTTGTCTTAAATTGAACCTTTTGATATTAAAAGAAAACTTGATTTTTTTCTATAATATTTCGTTTTCTGACTAAAATTGTTTCTTTACCTCTGAGATCTCACCTTGCAGCATAACATTGGGCTTGTTTTACTTTTAGTTATGCTCATTATATAACCATTGGTTTAGACTTTTTGTGTAACAAATATTTCCTCCAAGATTCTTGTTTGTACTTTTTATAGCTACAGATAATATTCTGTGAAAACTGTGTTTTTAAAACCAATTTGAATTTTCACTTAAAAGTTTTCTTTCTTTTTGCAATTTCAAATATATTTTACTAACAAGAATTGTTTAAGTGTATTTATGAGCAATTTTTTTCAAAAGTAGAAGTGGCTGCATGTTGCTGATTCTGTGAATTTTGTACAGTCTAAAAATATCAATGAATGTGATACTTGATGTCTTTGAAAAGAATTTAAATAGCATTATAGAATATAAGATAATCATTTAACAAAATAGGCTGTTAACACTAAAATTGCTTAACTATTACTCATAAACAGTATCTAATCTAGCAAATATTTATCATGACACAAATGCTTGAGCAAATATGCTCAGATTGACTTCTTATACCAAACCAAGTGTGTATTGTGCTTATAAATTGCAGATTATCTTGAAAAATGTTTCTGCAGTCCAAATTTCAGAAACAAATGTACTAAAAATCTAAAACAAATGTGTATTATTAGAAATGGGAATTTCTAAATCAGAAGTTTGGTAGCAAGAGAGATTTTTCATGAAAATATGAGCTTTAGATTTGAAGTCAATATTCTGGCTGTAGTCTCAACTCTGTAATTATTAACTGCATTTTATTGAGCAATTAAGTTAACCTTCTGGCACTCAGCATTCACTTCTATAAAGTGGATTGTATCTTTTAAGGAGCCTCCTAGCACTAATATCTTTTGATGACTTTAAGATGTTAAGCAACCTTCAAACAGATTTATGTTTAAGCTGCATTTTGTTTGCAAAATCCTTCAGTGAACAACAATTCCCTATTTCATTGGACATTTTTGGCAGCATTACTAAAACTGAAATAAAGTTAAGAAGCAAAGCAGTTATCCAATTGTCAGAATAAGTGTTTAGATTTGTATTGCTCAATAAGTTCTTTCAGAGATGTCAATAAAGGTACCCTTAAGGCATAAAGTTTCATTACTTCCTTTCAGTGATGCCTTTGTTCTGGTTATAATCTGAAAAGGGATGGCAAATTTATGTTCCTTCCTCTATTGATGTTTCAGCTTTAGAGGTTGCAATTTATTGACTCATAAGGTCAACACTTCATGGTCATCATACTAATGGTTAATGGAAAGGAAGTGTTTGAAGATTGAAAGATGCTGTTCTCTGAGAGTTGTACAAATGGGCATTGCATAATTTACAGCAACAAAATATATAATTTTAGCACTATATGGAACTTTCATTCAGCCCTTCTGGTTTTTGTTTTGTTGTTGTTGTTGTTTTAATAACGATGGAACTGAGCTTAGAGAGACTAAGTGATTAGACAGGTTTTACAGGTCTCCAGAATGCCAGTAGAATGTCATGATAACGTATGACATCTGCTTTCAGTGATAAAAAATGCTTTCAGCTTGTCTACACATTGACCATTAAATGTATATACAGGGTCCATATCTGCTTTTATGTAGCTTAACACTTACATTAAAATGGTCATTATGCTTATAATATGAATATGACACTTAAATTCAATTAAAGTAAGTACCCTCAGTAGCTGATACTCTCTGGTATTTGGATGGCAATAGGGTCTATTTTCTAGTTAATAAGTCTTTAGGGAATAACTCTTAAGGAGTACATTTTGATGTTTGTAAATTGGTTGGGAGGATAAATGAAGAAGCAAAATGATTTAGAGATGAAAAAAGCCATTTCTTTTGGTCGGAATATAGGTGATGAGATACTGTTTTAACTCTATTCTGTTGCTATTTTGCAATATTGGAAAGATAGCCTAACTTTTTGATGTGTCTGCATTCAGTGTAGACCTGGAAATGTAGTGTCCCAACCCCTTGACATTTTCTAAGAATTGCCTGGAAAGCTCAAGGTGTTTGGTATTAAAGATATCTGTAGTCATTTGAATGGACATGGCCAATGATTAACATTTACCCCCAAATAAAAATTTGGGATTTTGACTTTGGCCATAGCCACTTGCCTTTGCATTTGGATTAAGTCCTAGGGAATGGAAAATTAAGTGGACTTTATTTGTTTTTAATTTAAAATTTTGCTGCTGCAAATCTTATAAAGACGAACTTTATTTTTATACTATTGGGCCTGCATGGTGGATGCATGCTATTAAAAAGTTGGGATACATTGGGTAGTTGTTTTATACTTTGTCTCCTTTCTGTGCATCATCAGTGTTAACTCTTCTCCCAATTCCTCTCTCTAATGAGCTAGGCTTTTTGTTATAATAATGAGGACAGTTTACTTAGAACCACTCAGTCATATGCAGTTGTCACTTAGGCTCCAGAGGTCTTTATATGTTTACTTATTGAGAATTACTCATGGCCATTGTTTAGAATGTATCTAAAGAGGTTCTTGCAGTCTGTGCTGGGTACAGAATTTAATTAAAGCCATTATTCAAGACACTTAACTAGGGCCCTTGTGTTTAATTCACAGATTCAAAATGATCAGTGCCAGGAGATGGACACCACCACTGACAAGTGGGTGAAACTTACAGACAGTGGAGAATGGGGCTCTCATTCTGTAAGTCTCTTTGTATTTCCTTCTTCTTTCCCAACTTCCCCTTCCTAACTTTAAAAAAAAGTGCATTTTAAGGAAAAAAAAATCAAAATTGACTATTAATTCAGATGATTTCTGGTTAGGGAAAAAATTACCCCTAGTTTCATGGACTCAGATTCCAATTTTCAGGACTTTTTTCCCTACCTTTTTCTTTCTCCTTAGGTTCCTTTTCCTTCCCTTTCCCATCATACTCTAACTTTCCTCCCTTTCAAAGGGGCATCCATGAGAAAGAAGGCTGTTCAAATAAACATACAAAACATTTCAGTATCTAAGTTTAGAAATGTGTCTGTCATATGTGATAGAATTAGCAGCTCTTGTCATTGGAAGGATCTGTGAATTTCTTTTATCTCTCTCTGCAATGTGCCCAACAAGTGATATTCAAGCTTGTTTTGTTGGGTACTGTGCTGTCTTCATTTGTTAGACAGCTCTATTTATCACAAAATTTATCTATATTTGGAGCGTCAACCTGCCTCCTCCCAATTTGACACACATTGATTAAAATTCTACCTTCTCTGGTTCCTTGAAGTGAAGCAACTGCCTGCTTCCTTACAGGACAGCTCCTTAAATGCTTGAAGGCAATTATCAGGTAATGATTCACTGAATCTGTTATTATTTCAGGCACTGTCTCCTTGGAGTGAGACATGGATTTCATATCCAACTCTGGTTTATAGTTGTGTTTCTTTAGGTAATTTGCTTAATCTCTTTGTGCCTGATGTTTTCATTTGCAAAATGGGAACAAGCTTGCATGACTAAATCAGAAGATATGTGGGAAGGGCTTAACATCGTGCCTACAATGTAGATCAAGCTCTATTTCAATAAGTGACCATCAGTCCTTGCCTTTGTGGTTATAGCAGGTGCCTCATCTTTGGGGGCTTAATACAGTGTACCCTTTCAGAATATTTTTAAAAATCTGTATACCTGAGAATAATATTAATAACATTTAAGATCCATATACCTTAACACTGAGTCAGCTGGGCTTTGAAGGTACAAATAACCCTTAAAAACAAATATGCTTTCTTCACTTAAAAAGACTTAATACAAGGGAAATAGCTTAGTGCACTACTTTTACTTAATGTACTACTTCACTGAATCTCCAGCAGGGTAAAATAGTTGGGTGGATTACAATTTTACACAGCTTGTATTTGTCTAGCCAGAGACTGAATAGAAGAGTAAGGAGGGTATCCAGCCGTGGTGGCTCATGCCTGTAGTCCCAGGACTTTGGGAGGTCGAGGCAGGTGGATCACCTGAGGTTGGGAGTTCGAGACCAGCCTGACCAACGTGGAGAAATCCCATCTCTACTAAAAAATACAGAATTAGCCAAGCGTGGTGGCACATGCCTGTAATCCCAGCTACTTGGGAGGCTGAGGCAGGAGAATAGCTTGAACCTGGGAGACGGAGGTTACAGTGAGCCGAAATTAAAAAAAAAAAAGGACAAGGAGGGTAAATGAGAAGGCAAGGAATTCTTAAAATTAGGTCACTTACCTGTATGAACATGAAGTTTCTAAGAAAATTAGATTTTATAATTAGCTAAATATTCCACTAGCAAAGGAAACCAATACTAGATATAGTATTATTAATGTTCTAGAGTAAGAGAGTTAAATCAGATTATCCCATAAGAACAGTCCTATTTTTTCTTGTTATTGTGCAGTATTCTTATTAAATATTTTTTAAAAGAAACAAACTCATTCTGTTGCCTTTTGTTTTGAGAGCTCGAAGATCTTATAAATAGTGGCAACCTATAACTATACAAGAGGGCTGAAGGACTTTTACTCTCTAAAATGGATTCCTTTTAAATATACATCAAGACCTCATGCATATGGTTGAGAACCATTTTATCTGTCTGTTTAAACTTAAAGATTTCTTCTTCTTTATTTCTATTTAATATATTTTGTCGATTGGTAAACTACATTTTTTTTTCTTTTAAGAAAGTATAAACTTCAGCAGAGCTTAGGTCTGGATTAACAGTGGACTTAAATCTGTGGGTTTTAAATTAATGGTGTTTTATTATATGCATTGAAAAAGTATGTAAGGGAGTAGCAGTAGCTTTTTGGAGTGGGAAATGGCATGGCTTATCTGACCTGAGTGCCTTTATGTTTCTCTTTATAGGTAATGCTGAAATCAGGCACAAACATACTCTACTGGAGAACTACAGGCATCCTGATGGGTTCTAAGGCAGTCAAGCCTGTGCTGTTAAAAAATATCACAATTGAAGGTACTTCACAGCAGTCTGTTTTAGTAGTCACCAATCACATCTTATAGTCGTTAAAATATTTATTAAAGTTTTGGTTTGGCTGGTTCAAAGGTTTATAGGACAGAAATTAATATGTTATACAATCATATAGGTCTGGAGACCCTGCTTGTATTCCTAAGAAATCGACTATTGTTTTCTTTTCTTCTTGTGCGCTTGAACTAAATTATTTTATCATTGCAAAAATAAGTAAACGTGACAGTTTTAGGTGTCTCTAAACAAAAGAAACGTTTCTGTGTTAAGACCCTGTTATTCGTTTGAATAAAGTCCATTGTACCTGACATTGAGCTACGCAGGGAACTGATGACCTGACCACTGCTATATCCATAAAAAGAACAGTAAACACCTTGACCTGACTCTTTCCTAAGCCTTTCATGCTTCTCTGGACCAACTGGGCAATTTCTGGCCCAGGAGAGCAGCCGATAAACCCTGGCATGGTTCATTCTCAATTAGGGATATTTTTAATTAAAGCAGTGATTCTCCTTTATTAAACTTTGGCTTACATTTTAATATGTTCACTGTGGGCTTGTTCCTGTGAACAATGTGTTAACTTGTTAGTCATAAGGATATCTGCAGGCAAAGGCTGGAACTACAAACCAGAGGAGAAGTCAAGCCATTCCTAGGTCTTACCTGTGATTTAATAAGCAGTGGAGAAAAAGGGAACGGGCTACCATAAGGATCAGATAATTATAGGCCTGTAGAATCGGAGGGAACCTTAGGGTTTATCTCATTTTTGAGTTAGTGTAGTTGTCTTTTGACAGCTCAGGTAATGCAGTTATTATACCTCTATCAAATCTTCATCTCCTTATTTGTTTGCTGACTTTATTGTGCAGTTCCTTGCACACAGTAAATGCTTTCTTAGTGCTGGATGAATAAGATAGAAGATTTGGGCTGAGCTTAAACACTACGAAGCAGCTGTTTTCCAAAGTTCAATGCTGATATATATCTACGTTAAAATAATTGCCTGTAAATATTACTGTTAATAATTCTCTCTCACTCTGAGTAGAAGCAGAAGTAGGTGCTGATTTGCTTGTTAGTATTGGGTCCTCCCTCCCATGCTCTGTTTTTCATTACCTCACAGGGGTGGCGTACACATCAGAATGTTTTCCTTGCAAGCCAGGCACATTCAGCAACAAACCAGGTTCATTCAACTGCCAGGTGTGTCCCAGAAACACCTATTCTGAGAAAGGAGCCAAAGAATGCATAAGGTGTAAAGAGGACTCTCAATTTTCAGGTAGAACTAGTTTATACTCTGCTTTTTTCTTTCTAAATGTATGTTGGTCAAGTGTACATTTATAATCCAGAAGTCACCCATAAAGTATGACAGCAGTGGTGGCCGACACTGAAGTACTGAAGTGAATTGATATTGAATGGATAAAATATGACATCTTATCCCTTTCTGCATGACTTTCCCCTTTATAGGTCTATGATTTGTTTATATTTTCCACACCCCACAGGTAACTGCTGTGGATATGCTTATACTAATCCAATAATTTTTATATTTTACATGATTTGTTGGTGTAGAGACATACGTAGAAACTTTTAATTTGTTCCAAATTTCCAGTGTACAGTGATAATGGAAGAAATCTAATGTCTTCTGGGAAAAACTGTGATATAATACTCCATGTGTATCATAGAAACATTAACTGCTCTAGGGAAAATAAAAATGTACGCATTTATTTTTTTTAGACCTAGGTAGTTCTACCTAAATTGCCCTGGCAAGTTTATTTGTACTTTTTAGTTTGCTTTTTCTGTTTTTCTTTTTGCCTTTTTTTAGAGTTGCAAAGGAATTGACCCATTTCTGAAATGGTGTTTTTTTTTTTATGCTGCAGAGGAAGGATCCAGTGAGTGTACGGAGCGCCCTCCCTGTACCACAAAAGACTATTTCCAGATCCATACTCAATGTGATGAGGAAGGAAAGGTACCAGCAGTGTTGCATCAACTCCATGCCATATTTATGAAACCCTCTTTCCAATTTGAGCAGACTCTAATTTGTTCATGAGAGAGATTTATGACACACATATGTAAGTGTAAAGAGGAAATTTAAGAGTTTAGGTTTTGATGTCTGCCTTCCTGGCTTTGAATTTCAAATATACCATAAAGTCCTGTGAGCAACTTATCTGATGTCTCTAGGCCTCAATTTTTTTATTTGTATAATAGGGATGATATTGTCACCTGCTTTATAAAGCTGCTGTGAGAACATTCGAGATATTTAATGTAAAGTTTCTAGTCCAGTGCTTGGCACATAGTGCTCAGTAAATTACTGCCATTTTTAACAGTTGTATTTTTTTCCAGAAGTAATAATATGAGAGAGAGCACAGCCTTAAAATGTGTAGTGTGACTCACAGGATGGAAAGTTCTTATAACTTCTCTTTAATTATTTGGTTGCTCAGTAGGTTTTGTCAATAAAAACTATGCAGCCGTGGGCTATTCCGTTATGGCAGATTACTGTGTAATTGCATTGAGAAAATGCGAAGTAAGTACCATATAAATGGCACATAGCCAAGAGGAAAAATGCACACATGAACTCTGCAGTTGACCTGCTGTCCTCTTGATTAAAGAATTAGCCTATAACCAGCCTGTGTCAGTGACGGGAAACAGGTCAAAGTGGCTGCTACGGAGCGTTGCTTCTTTATGTTTGTGTCTTTGAAATAATGACATTTATTTTCTTGACTTAGTTTGGAAAGCGCATATAGATGTCAGGAAATTTATTACTTTCTTCTCTTATTTTTGCATCTGTTGATTCTAATCTAGATTGTTATACTTGTATAATCTTACCTTAGGTCCTTAAGTTTTTTTTTTTTTTTTAAGGGATATTATTTTGAATGCTTAACAGCAAGTACATTCTAGTGTAAATTAGTAGCAAATTGCAGTGATTAGAAGTACAACTATTACTTTCAGTAAGAACAGCAACTCAAACTAACAGCTGTTAACTGGCAAGGAGTTGTAAATAAGGTCCTGATAGTCCTATCAGAATGCCAAGTAAGGGCCATTTTAAAAAAATATACATGTAGAGAGGTACCATTAACATGAATTGAAAAGAAATTTGGATTATGTTTGTTTATGTAAACTTTTCTTAGCTAAACTTGCTCTATTAATAAGTAAGGCAAAAGTAAATTTAGTTTATTTTTAGTAGTTCAACATTACTGAGGCTTAAAGGAATGGGATCTATTGTACAATAGGATCTTGTCTTATCTACAATGAAAATATACAAAAGCTGTATTTTTATTATGTTAATTTCATCCATGAGTATAATGGCAGTAAGTAGTGTGACAAAATGTATTTGACTGGGGCCTAATGATGTAAGACCATATATTAAGCGTATAATATGCGGAATATACACATATGCATAAACATATATATGTACATGGGTGTATGCACAGGCATGCTGTGTACACACCTACACACAAATTATGTTTTTCTGTTGTGGCTGAGTGAAATTTGAACATGTTCTTGGTCTAGAAGAAAACAGTGTGCTAGCACATTATAAACTCAGTGATTTTTTTTTTATGTGACTTAAGACATTTTAGGATAAATGTTTCTAGCTTCGGAAATAAGACAATTGGGACTTAGTGAAATAATATATAATGAAGAAGTTTAGATTGCCCATGTGAATTTGAGATTTTTCGGGGTAGTATTTTCATTCTGGTTTCATCTTTTAAAATGGCATTTTAGTGGGGTCACATGACATCTATCTGTAGTCTCAGCTACTTAGGAGGCTGAGGCATGAGGATTGCTTGAGGCCAGGAATTTGAGGCTGCAGTGTGCTATGATGGCACCTGTGAATAGCCAGTGTACTCCAGACTGGGTAGTGTAACAAGACCCCGTCTCTTTAAATAAATACATTCTGGTGGTTTGCCAATGGTATAATAATGTTTCTCAGGTTATTCAATGACTGTGTTGGTTCTTTCTGTCCTGTTATGTTCTCATTGATCTTATTTTGCCCTACTTGGAGATGATCAAGTTGATTGACAAGGAAATCAGCTATTAAGGCATATAGATTACAAACATTACCATCAATATGACATAGGAGTGTTACAAGTTTTCTGTATTTATTTTGATTCTTAGTTTAAAATAAATTGCTTACATTTCTTTCTGCCTGTAGGGGAAGTTTTTCAGGAAAATTTTAATTGGTAATCAAAATTATTCTAGTTCTAATTAAGAGACTCTTATAAACATGAAAAATGTGGAATGGCTTGCTCATTCATACTTTTAGTAAGTCTTTACTGAGCACTGGTTATTTACAGAGTACTGGGAAAGGAAGGCAGAACTAAGGATAGAAGAAGGATGTAAATGTCTCTATAGACGTAGAGCAGTGGCTGTCAAACATTAGTGCTCATCAGTCTCACCTGGAAGGCCCTGTATAGATTTTTCTAATTTAGTAGATCTGGAGGAAGGTCTGAAAATTTGCATTTCCAGGAACATCCCAGGTAATTCTGATTCTGCTTAGAGAATCACTTAGAGAACCACTGGTTTAGACTCTAGAGGAAAAGATAAACAGTCAATCAAAGAAAATGAATTGTTATTTCCAATTTAGATTAATGCTACTGCAGAGAAGTTTGAATTTTGGGAGGTTCTGACTCAGTCTTGGAAGGCCTCAGGGCTGTATTAAAAACTGGGCAATGTATGGAAAGAAATCATTTTTGACAGAGGGAGTGTGATAGTGAAGGACCTGACATGGGAGGGAGCCTGGTGTATTTGAGGAACTAAAAGCCTGTGTGACCAGATTATAGGTATATGGGCAAGGGGTTGCTTTAGATGCAACTAATGACGTAAGCTAATGCTAGAACATGCATGGTTTCATAGGGTCATATTAAAAATTTTGTCCTATATCCTAAAAGCATTTAGAAGTCACTGTAAGATTTTGGTATCAGAGTAATGCAATGTGATTAGATTTACGCTTTATTTAGATCCCCTTGGCAGTGTGTTATAAACAAGATTAGAAGGGGACTAGAGAGAATATGAATGAACACTTAGTAGTCTCATAATGCTCCTCTCCAGGTGAGAGAAGAAGGAAACGAATGATGGTAAAGGGAATAGACGTAAGAGTATGGGTTAGAGAAATAGGAAGTTAAAGTTCACAAAACGTGATGGTTGATAAGATGGAGGGGGAGGGAAGCATTAAGGTGGGTTGGCAGAGGTACTGTTTGATTAGAAATAAGGTCTGGAGGCACGGAGGAAAGGTCCATGAGTACAGTTTTGACCACGCTGTGAACTGGGGCAAGAGGAGATGTTGGAAGGGCTGTTATGTACATCAGACTGGAGCTCAGTAGAGTATCTGGGCTAGTTATGTGAATCTGAGAATTATAGCAAATAGCTGGCAATTATAGCCTTGAGGTTGGATAGAGTTTGCAGGGAGATCATCAAGTGAGCTTAGAACTAAGCTAATGCTAGTAGAGGGGAACAGGGATGGTGCCTGAGGAAAATGGCTGGAGAAGTGGAAGAAACAAATACTATCATAGAGTATTTGTAGAGGTTGGAGTGGTTAAGAAGGCTGATCCTCCTGAATAATCAACCTAGGTGAGGGCTGAAACGTATCCATTGGATTTGGCAACATTGAATTAAATGGTGGCTTTAAAGAGCCATTTTAAAACGTGAAAACCAGGTTGAATTGGGTGAAGAGATACAAGGATTTAAATCTTCTAATATATACGTTAAGGCATTCTTTCACCAAATATTTGTGGGACCTACTTCATATGAAGTTATGTAAGGTCCTATATAGATGCAGAGAAGTAAACAAACGTGGAGAATTAGTTGGTGTTTTTGGCCCATGGTTAGGTTATGAAAGTCTCAAGGAGACAACACATTTTTAAATGACATTATTCCCTCTTGTTAAATAAATGAGGTTTCATAAATGTGGCTTACTAGAATTAGAGCTTAGTATATGCAAAACAGATATGTATAATATAGATAAATTAAAGAATATTCACTTCTCAGTAAGCATTAACTACAACGTTATCTTAAGTTGTAAGTTGAAATTTTTATGTATGCTTTGTTTAAAAAAAATTGCTTAGTGCCCACTTCTTACATAAAATGAGATAAACTCATATAGGTGCACACAAGCACACATACAGATTCAGTGTTTGAGGTTTGAACTCAAAAGAATATTGATGAGTGATTTTACCAACAAACCTAGTCCCCCAGAAGGTGGAGTCTTTCCCCGTTCAGTGCCATGAAACAAATACATGAAACTGAAAGTGAATGTCAAGCAATGCAGACTTTGAGGGTCGTGGAAGTGAGAAGTGGGAGCATGGCTCACAAATCAACTTCTCTGTTATTGAGTGGTGAGGGGGTTAAATATAGGATTTCTCTAATGAAGGGGTTGGACATGAAAAGCAAGGGGAGGAGTATTCATGTGTTTCCAGAAATGGGCAGTAAACTTCCTGGAATGAGAGTGCTGCCTTCCTTTTTGTCCTTTTATAGCTTCTTTGGCCATTGTCAGGGCAATTGTCATGGCACTGGTGGGAGTGTCACTTAGTATGGAAATACAATTATGAGATTATCATGAAACCTGAGATCCTTTTAAGTCATTTGATTGTCTGTCTTGGTTCTAACTGGCCTCAGCTGGTTTTGTTACAAAGGGAACTTTTTATCACAGGCATCCTGTTTCTCAAAGATAAGCAGAGTTAGGGTAGGGTGGAAATTCAGATACGTTATATAGGCATTACACCAGGTAACAGTGACACTGGACATGAGTTAATCAAGAGAAGATATGTTTTAATGTTAGCAGGATATTTGACGCAGCATCTCATGATCTCCTTACGGATAAGATAAAGAATTGTGGACTAAATGATATGGTTAAGTGGATATATGATTAATTGAATCGTATATAAAATGTTTGATTTAATAAATGAATACTAACTTGGAGTATAGTATTTATTGCATATTTGCCATAGGAATATAAATATAGCAAATCATTTATACATATTGTAACTCATACAAAGAAGAATATAAGTCAGGTGAGTTATTTTCAAGATTTTATTTAAAAATCATTAACTTCATAAAGATATTAAGAATAAGTATATCAATTTGTGAGTCAATAATGAGAAGAATGATAAAATTAAGATTCAGAAAGACCCCAGTGTACTTGAACAATGAGCTGAAATTAGTAAAATAAAAATTTATTTCTGTGAAAGAAACTCTCAGATATAAAAGCACTGAGAAAAGAGAAAATAATTACTTGCAAAGATTTCCAGGGAAATCCAAGCTTGAAAAGACATAGCTCACCAAATAAAAAATGCAACAGCTATTTAAAGTGGGGAAAATCCTTTCCCCGCACGAATACAATGAATAATTTTCAATTCAGCTGTTCATCATTAAAAAACAGCAAGTTTCTCATTTGTTTATCATATCAACAAAGGTTGTCTTATATCCACTACAAAAGGGAGTAGGGAGAAGGTTATTTTTGTTTGGGAGTTAGCAAACAGAAAAGACTTAAGATTTTATTTATATTACACCCAGGCAGAGTAACCTGTCGGGTGCTTGTCTACCCCCCCACCCCACCAACCCCCTCCCCCATTGTGGGACATGATTCACATGTTTCCTTTCAATGGGTGCTTGGGGATGATTATACACTCTCTAGTAATGAATTTAAAAAATGCATTTCAGAAATTGGATGGCAGCCCTGACTCAAAACCAGTGTAAAGTTGAAGGAAGGGAGAGGGGAGGAAGCAGGAGCCTGTCGACTCATTTACTGGGAAGTCAATATACAGCAAATTATTTTAAGACGTTCTCTTGCTGTGTAATGCTAATATTCTTGGTTCAATTTGATTTCCTTCTCAGGCAAGCTCTTTCCGGTGTTGCAAGATGCTCACTGTCATTTCCAACAAGCCACTATTATCCTCACAGCTCTTGATACTACAACACTGACCAGAGCTTCAGAAAAGACTCTGATTGGCCTTGCTTGAATCATGAACCCATAGCCAACCAGTCATTCTCTCCAGAAGTGTTCCATACTCCGGTTGGATGTCTTAGTTCACCTGCAAATTCCTGTGGCTGGGGAGGCCAAACTATCTAATTCCCAGTTCCTTTCAGCATCACACAAATCAGTTCCCAAAGAGAAAAAGATGGTTACAGTTGCCAGAATAAAAAGAGAATGATTTCGCACAGGTTCATAGAAAACATACACTCTTAAATACCATAAATAGGTCTGGCAAGAGTGTCTTGATATACTGAGAATTTACATGGAAATTTGCACATACCTACTTGATATTTGCATGGTGATTGTAGATTAAAAGCTCACTTTATTGTAAATACTTGACTGTTTCCCTCACCAGATTCTCAGCTTCCTGTAGACAGAGACTGGTTTTTATTCATTAAAAAATATATATCTCTAAGCCTAGTATAGTACCTAGCATGTAGAAGGTAGTGAAACATCTGTTGCATTAGTGAGAATTAGTAAATGAATGAGTGATTATCACATTTTGAGTGCTGTGTTCTGTTTTTGGCATATGGCTTGAGAAAACTTTGACAAAAGGGGAAGAATCTAGATGCCAGAGGCCAGGATATTTTGCATGAAGTATGATTGAAATATTTGGAAAATTTTTTTCAGGCAGAAGGAAAGATGGCAAAGCGTGGAAAAATCATCATCCTCTTTGTAATGTTTCCTACTTGTCTTACAGAGATTTGATCTCTTTCCTTTGGGAACTCATGGCATTTTGTGTTTCTCTTGGAGGGGGTGATGGTGAGACAGTAATTGTAGTAACAGTAACAGTAGTGTTAATACCACAAGTAGCTATCATCTACGTATTTGTGAACATACTCTCTCTTCATATGTGCACGTGTGAGTGCACATATATATATGTGTATACATATTCAAACATTGCCTCTAATTTCTTTCAACATCTGTGTAATTTAGACATTCCTGTACCCATTTTTCAGATAAGAAAACTGAGGCTTAATGAGGTTAAGTAACCTTCCTATGGTCATAGCTCATCATAGCTTGTCTTAGGTCTAGAATTCTAACTGAAATAGTCTATTTCCAAATCTAGTGCTTTGTATCCCCATGTTTTTTATTTTTAACTTTATAGTAGCTGTGAACCTGTCTTATCACTATTATGCTATGACCTTTTTCAGAGCAGTTTGCCTTATTAATACTTAAATCTTCCATAGTACTTTGTCCTATGCATAGTAGTTAGTAAGAATTGCCTTAATAAGATATTTTAAATATTTAAAGGGAAATTTTCGAAAGGAAGAAATATATTTTTCTGTGTTATTCCATTAGGTAAATTTTTGGCTACTCAGGTGAACTTAGAGATGGTAAATTCCAGTGGGATGTAGTGAAGTTCTAACAAACAGAACTGCCCAATACTGGAATAGCATGTTTTTCCAAATAGGGAACTTTCTGCTGAGTCTCAAAGAGTGCCTGGTAGGAAGGAGGTTTTTAAAGGGAGCCTTCTTAGAAGGAGGAATTAGGCTATACAACTTCTTCAATTCTGAAGAGGCAAATTCTGGATTACAGAGAATTTCCTAGTGGCTTGATACTCGATTGTCTTATATTCTATTTGCCTTTTAATGATCTTCAGTGTTACAAATTATTCCAAATGCTCAATGTCTGTAACACAGTACTTCTGAATTTTATAGCAGGACAAAGATGTAGGGGATATTAAAAGTAGGGTATAAATGGATTCAGTTTTTAGATCTGACTTTCTGTGCCCAGGATTTAAGCAAGTCAAATATACTTAGAGCCTGTGTTTCTTAATTAGGAAGATAGGAGAACATGGCATTTCTGAGAGACTAGGGATTTCTGAATTTGTTTAAAATAAAATTTTTCTAATAGTCTGTTTTTAACAATCTTTTTTTAAAAGCAGCTTTATTGAGATACAGTTATCATACCATATCATTCATTCATTCAATGAGTATAATTTACTGTGTTTAGTATAGTCAACACAATTTAATTTTAGAACATTTTCTTGCTTAAAGCCCTCACTGCCAGTAAAATGTTAAAATTTGTGAAGTGACAACTGAAGTAAGAAATCAGACAACCATGGTCAAAGCCAGTCTCAAAATTTGCCTTAATTTTAGCCCTCCAAGTTTTGAATTTTGTTTTTATATGAGAATCAGCTTCCAATGGATACCTCTGTGTGTGTGTGTTTTTTTTTTTTTTTTTTTTTTTTTTTATAATAAAAAGAATGAGAGAAAGGAAGAGGAAGAGATTTTAGAAAAAGAGAGAAAAGGAGAAAGAAAGAAACAGCAAAAGAAAGAAAAAATGACAGAGAAAGAGGAAGAGATTTTAGAAAAAGAGAGAAAAGGAGAAAGAAAGAAACTGCAAGAGAAAGAAAAAAATGAAAGAGAAAGAAAGAGGAAGAGATTTTAGAAAAAGTGAGAAAAGGTGAAAGAAAGACACAGCAAAAGAATGAAAGAAAGAAAGAGG
The DNA here is from genome assembly GCA_963574635.1 of Cheracebus regulus. Classification (NCBI taxonomy): domain Eukaryota; kingdom Metazoa; phylum Chordata; class Mammalia; order Primates; family Pitheciidae; genus Cheracebus; species Cheracebus regulus. The sequence continues at coordinate 26,466 of CAUYQU010048375.1, forward strand.
CAGAGAAAGAGGGAGAGAGAATGGGATTCTTGTTTTATTGCCCAGGCTAGAATACAGTCTAAAAATGGGTATTAAAAACCTCTTTTATGCCAGTAATTGTGTTTAACAATGGAGACAGGAAGGAATAGGGGATGAAAATAACGAATAAGCAGCCAACCAATATTTTATTTCAACCTGTGAAATGCTATGGAATTGCTGAGGAGTGATTTACTTCCAGTTATGTGGTCACTTTTAAAATAGGTATAATGTGATACTGAGAAAAATGTATGTTTTGTGGATTTGTGGGAGGAGAGTTCTGTAAATATTTGTTAAGTCTAGTTGTTCCAGGTCTAAGTTCAAGTCCTGGATATCCTTGTTGATTTTCTATCTCGTTGATCTATGTAATATTGACAGTGTAGTGTTAAAGTCTCCCACTATTATTGTGTG
>CAUYQU010048377.1:0-22747 GCA_963574635.1 Cheracebus regulus
GGCACACTCAGTCCCCACACCACGCTCTTCCGATCTCCCTCCCGTCCCCTTCACCTCCCCTTTCCCTTCCCATCCCCTTCGCTTCCCTTCCCTTCCTTTCTCCCTGCCCTTCCTCTGCCTCCCCCTTTCCCTTTCCCATTCTGTTTCCCTTTTCTTTTCCCTTTCCTCTTCCCTTCCCACTCTGCTGCCCAGGGGTGCAATCTGCAGCCTTGACCTCCCAGGGTCAAGTGATCCTCCCATCTCAGCCTCCCAAGTAGCCTGGACTACAGGCATGGGCCACCATGCCAAGTTAATGTTTTAATTTTTTTTATAGAGATGGAGTCTTGCTATATTGCCCAGGGTGGTTTCAAACTCCCAGGCTTCAGCGATCCTCCTGCCTTGGCCTCCCGAAGTGCTGGGAGGCATGAGTCATCATACCTGTTCTGCAGGCCCCCTGTAAAGCAGTTTTCTAAAGTGGAGAAGTGGAGAGAGCAGATTGTGGAGGGATAGAGTGGAAATTGCCTTCTCAGAGAGGCTGCACCCTGGAGACCAAGAGCACACGACTTCGTAAACTGTAACTGCAGGTGTTCTTTCTGAACAAACGCAGTGTGCTAGAGTGACGTTGACATGGGAAGAAATAAGTGTCAGTTATGGGCCGGGTTTCTCTTCTTCTAGAGATTAATTCTAGAGATCGATAATGTAGGAAGACAGCAGTTCCATTTAGCACAGGAGACAGACATGCAGGTAGGCTCTTCCAAGGTGCATGTTCTAGTGCTGAGTGCCAAGGTTGTGGTGGACTCAGATGGACCAAGTCACCTGCCAGCCCTGGCATTTGGAGAGGTGAGGTCCATCTGTCAGAGCACATGCCCCTGTCATGTGGATACACATCTCTAGATGCAGGGAGTGAGGGTCAGGGATGCTTGCTTTGCAGAACAGTGATTACATGCCATACGTGTGGTTCAAACAAGTAAGGTTAAAATGAACCCTGCCCAAAATGGCAGAGTGAAAGCGAGTAGGTGGCCTCAGGGATACCTAAGGTGCCTTGATGTTCTTTCTGAGATTCTCTTTCTAACCCAGAGGTAAATAAAGGCTTGGGGTCGGGGGGCAAACTGTTCTTTAAGTAATGGTACCTGAAGACTGATCACTGACCTAGTGGCATAGCAATCAGGGCCTGGAGAACAACTAGACCCCAGAGGAGGAAATTCAAGATGTAAAAGTGCTGGGTTTCCTGACTGCCTATGTGCACACCTCTACCCCCATTCCAAGAAAGTTCTCTGAGCCAATACCCCCTTGGATAGAGGAGACGGTGACATTTCACTACTCAGTGTATGCTGAACGCATGAAAGATAAGACAATGATTGTGGCAGGGGGTATTTGAGGTGGGCCTGTTCACTCATTTCTCCCCAGCAGCTTGAAAGGGCACTATAAGAACCCAGGCTCAGCAGGCAAAGCTGTTCTCCACCTACCCCAAGAGGTGGCTGCGCGGGCCACAGACAGGTGGGAGGGGGAATCAGGGACAGCAGGGTTCAGACAGAGTTTGCCTTGACATAACACTCCCCCAGAGCCAAGACCTGGGGGATGTTTCAGAGGTCCTGGTTTCCCATTGGACTGACAGACACATTTGCTGAGCTGAAGACATTTAAAGCTCCTGTCTCTTTTCTCCTCAGAGCTCCAGCGGGTTTTCTCTCACTCTGCATACAACACGCATACTAATTGGAATCTCTCCCTGAGAAGAAGCTTTCTTCCTGACAGATCCTTTAAGAATAGCTGTAGTTTTTGAAAAACCCAAGATGGCATTGCCTGTAATTATAAAGTAATTGGTGTAATTGAGAGCTCAGGGTCTCATGCAAATCATCCTCCCATTTCTAACTTACATCAAGACTATTTTTATTTTTAAATGAAAAAAGAAATCATGTGCATGTGGGCATGGCACTTGTGCGTTTCCGCCTGGGCCCCTATGTGTGCAAAATACTAGGGCAGAAGTGGTGGGATGGGCTGTGCATGGCAGGGCAAACCACTTCTGGCCCTTGTGTGTCTTAGAGAAAATTCCCAGATTTCTCTCAGCCTTGGTTTTCTTCGTCTATGGAACAGGGAGAATAAAAGTAGCCTCATATTGTTGTGAGAATTAAAATAATACAGATGTAGAAGCATCATGCACTAGAAAGTGAACTCACAGATATGAGGACGTCCCCCTTGGTGCCTTCTTTTCTGCTCTTTAGGAGCTGGAGTGTGGTACGGTGGGAAGAGCCGTGCTCTGAAGCAAAAGATGAAGTTGCTCTTGAACTTGGAAACTGCATCCGGAACGCTAGTTGTTCTTTGCTGAGGTCAGGTGGGGTCTGGTGGTTGACTGATATGGTCGATAGGACACACATTGAAAAGTATCACGTGCTATTGAACTGCCTGTTTAACCAGTGATCTGACCCATCCTGTATTTTCTCTTCACCAAGACCCCTTTGTGAGGAGCTGTGGCGGCCGCTATGATTTTACCTGGTTCAGACGGGGGTTGAATCTTCCAATATGAGACTCTCCACAACCCTGATAAGGAGAGAGATCAGTTTCTGATGGTTGCTCTAACAAGTAATCACAGGCTTGATGGTGAAAAACAACAGAAGTTTATTCTCTCACAGCTCTGAAGGCCAGAAATGCAAAACCCTTTAGGTCACACTCCTCTGCCTCTTCCAGCTTCCTAGGCCACATCACTTGGATCCTGCCTCTGTCTTCAAACCACCTCTTCTCTCTTCGTCTGCTATTTCCCTCCCTCTCTCTTCTCCCTCCGCATTTCTTATAAAGACATTTGTGATGGTATTTAGGCCCACCTCCCGCCTCGAGATAACCCAGGGTATTTCTCTCATCTCAAGATTCTTAATTACATCTTCAAAAAGCCATTTCCAAAAACCCATGACATTTACAAGTTCCAGGGAATAGGACTTGGTATATTTAGGGGACCATTATTCAGTTGACTACAAAAGTGAAGGCTCCCTGAATCTAGGCTGCCCAGGTTAGAGTCACAGCTCCACTACTTTGTAACTTTGTGACCTTGGGAGAGTTACTTCATCGCTTTGTGTCTGAGTTTCCTCATCTATAAAATAAGGAAAATAATAATGCTGAACTAATAGGGTAGTTGTGAGGGTTAAATAATTTAATACATATAAAGCACTTAGAAAAGCTCTCGGCTCATAGTGAGTTCTCTCAAAATGTTCACTATTATTCTGTCTAGTTTTTCCTTAATACTTGGTTGTAGATTTGTCATGGTTTCCTCTAAACTCTCTAGAACTTAATTATATTTTGCCTGTACAAACTTTTGGTGTAAATTACTTTTCATTTGCTCATAAATTACTTTTTTATGTTTCAAGAGGTGTCACTGGAAAGACGTCCCCTGTTCCTGGATCGGAAGACTTACGTGTTAAGATGACAGTACCACCTAGACCTCCTACCGATCCAATGCAACCCCTATCAGCATTCCAAGGAAGTTGTTTTTAGAAATAGATAAATAGATCCTAAAATTCATATGGGATCTCAAAGGCCCCTGAATAGTCAAAGCAATCTTGAAAACAAAGACATAGTATGACAATTCACATTTCCTGATTTAGCAGTTCACCACAATTTTGTTTGTACAGTTTGTTTTGATAAAATAATCAACACTGTGACATTGGCATAAAGACATAGAACAATGGAATCAAATCGTGAGCCAAGAAATAACCTCATATCTATGGTCAAATGATTTTTTGACAAGGGTGACAAGAACATTTAAGGGGGAAAGAATAGCATTTTCAACAAATGTTGTTGGGAAAGCTGGCTGTCCACATGCAACAGAATGAATTTGGACTCTTACCTTATACCATATATAAAAATTAGCTCGTAATGGATCAAAAATCTAACTGGAAGAACTAAAACTATAAAATTTCTAGAGGAAAACAGGGAAAAGCTTCATGACATTGGATCCAGCAATTCTTGGATATGACATCAAAAGCGCAGGCAACAAAAGAAAAAAGAGATAAATTGGGCTTCACAAAAATAAAAAAAAGACCCTTTTGTGTTTCAAAGGACACCATTAAGAGAGTGCAAAGGCAACCCACAGAATAGGAGAAAATATTTGCCAATCATAAATCTGATAAAGGATTAACATCCAGAATACATAAAAAAAATTTCTATAACTCAAAAGTGAAGAGACAACCCAATTAAAAAATGGGCAAAGAACATGCATAGACTTTATCCTGAGAAGGTACACAGATGGCCAATAAGCACATGAAAAGATGCTCAGCTTCGCTACTCACTGGGGGAATGCCACTGAAAGCCAAAATGAGATACCACTTTACTCACATTATGGAGGCTACCATTAACAGCAACAGAAACCAAAGAAAAACAGTGAAAAAACAAATATTGGCCAGGATGTGGGGAAACTGGAATCCTTGTATGTTGCTGGTGGGGATGTCAAATGGTTCAGCCCCTGTGGATAACAGTATGGCAGTTCCTCAAAAAATTAAACATGAATATGAAATTACTTAATGAGTACAGAGTTTCAGTTTGGGAGTGTTGAAGAATCCTGGAGATGGGTAGCGGTGATAGTTGCATAATGAGATGAACATTCTTAATGCCATTGAATTATACACTGAAAGATGTTTAAAATAATAAGATTCGTGTTCTGTATTTTTACTACGATGACAAAACATAAAAATAGTGCTTAAGTCTCCAATTTTCCCCCTGTGGATCTGTACGACCATACAGTGGGGCCTGATGGGACGTCAGGGTACAACTCGCACCACAGACCATGTAGGAACTCCCCAGCCTGCACCCCGGTCTTTCAGGTGAGGAAACCAGGCCTTGTGAGGTCTTGGTTGGGAAGAGATGATGACCCAGCCGGTTTTTTTTTTTTTTAAATAAAAGTTGTTTTTATTAAATTATTATGTAATCATTGTTTTTAAAAAAATTAATTGATTAAATTGGCAAGTACTGATTGTATGCATTTATGGGGTCAGGAGGAGATTGTAGGGTTAAGGGCAGGGCTGTGCCCTGGAAGAGGGACTACAGATGAGGCAGTAAACGTGCCTGTGATGGGGAAGCTCGGGGGAGACCCTGCGGAGCTAAGGGCTCTGAAACCTGGTCTGCATTCTGCCACCCTACACTCTCACAAAACAGCCAAGATGTCATCGATGTCTCTTATATGTGCTGGGTGTGGCACAAGGGGGACGATGAATTTCTTCAAGGAGCTTACAGGCTTGTCTGGGAGATGAGGCATAAATGTCTGAATGAAGGAAACAATAGTTCAAGACAACAAAAACTGAGATGGTAGAGGCCATTTATGAAGAACCATCAAGACAATCAAAGAGATACTGGTTGCTCAGGATCCTCACGGCAGGCTTGCTCACTGGAGGCAGGCGGCTGCAGGAGACAGGATTGCCTGGTGGCCACTGAGGTCTGTGCTGTGGAAGGGCCTGGAGCTGGGCTCCTACTCGAGTGTTGCCCATTGCTGTTGACCTGGGACCAGTTTTTAACCTCTTGGGCCTCTGTGTTCTCACCTGTAAAATGGGGTACTGTGACTTTCTCCAAGTGAGTTGTTGTGAGGGTGAAGTGTAAGTGAAGTGTGTAGAGTCCTTAGCACAATACCAGGCACACTTAGTACACACTCACTGTTAGTGCAGCGGAGGTGACGGTGGAGTTGGGTCTTGAAGGAGGAGAGGGAAAGGGGATAGAAGAATGGTGGTGAGAACTATGTATAGGTCACTGGGTGTGTTTGAGGACAAAAGTAGTGGGAGTTGCTGGAGTAAAAGGCTTTCTTCTCTCTCAGTTTTCCTTGCCAACAGAGCGAAGACTAGACATCTGGTGTTCCAGCCACTAGGCTGATGAGGAAATGTGAACCTGGCTCTGAGGTGGGAGGAAGGACTGCACTGTGGGAAGAGGCTCGCTCTCTTTTCTGGGGTCCTGTTCCCCTTTGGGCAATCCTCTGTGGGTCACCCAGGACTAGAATCTTGAATGTTTAGTGTTGATGCCAGTGTACTAACTGGCTACAGGAATCAGCATCCCACATTTGTGCGTAATATACCATTCTTGAAAAGTACTTTTCAATCATTTATTAGTGCATAAGAAATTTAATGAGAAGTGGGAAACATAATTTCTGCCTCATAGAATGAGATGAGATTGTTTGCAGAATATTTATGATCTTCAAATGGTGCAATACATGCAGTAATGTTACCTTGTAATAATGAACCTTTATTATTCAGTAGCTATCAGAGGTTACTCTACAAGAAAATGGTAAATGACTAAAACTTAATTTTAAAGGGAGGAAAATGAACCAATATTATCTCATATGCCTTGTTTAGTTACTTTTGCGTATGTTTCCCTGAAATTGTGTCTTATGATTATCTGAACTTACCTTATTTTTCCAATTCAGATCTATTTAGGTAATTAATTGATCTGTGTAGTAAATGTCATAGATGAATACAAGTCTTCAGTTTTCTCAATGAAAACAGATTGAGCTGCCGGCTTAGTCTGTTTTCTATTGCTTACAACAGAATACCTGAAACTGGGTAATTTATAAAGAATGGAACCTATTTCTTCAGTTCTGGAAGCTGAGTAGTCCAAGGTCAAGGGGCCACACCTGGCGAGAGCCTTCTTGCTGGGGGCAATCTCCGCAGAGTCCTGAGGTGGCACAGGGCATCACATGGGGAGGGGGCAGAGCTAGCTCGGGACTCCTCCTCTTATAAAGCCACAGGCGCCACTCCTGTGACAATCCATTAACCCACGGGTAGATGAATCCATTCATGAGGGCGGAACTTATGACTCAATCACCTCTTAAAGGCCCCACCACTCAATACCGCCACATTGGAGATTCAATTTCAACATGAGGTTTGAAGGGAAAAAATATTTGAATCACAGCACCTGCTCAGTGAGACTGGGAATTTGATTACTATTCCTCAGAAGTTTTGTTTTGTTTTTTCCTCCTAAGATTCCTTCCAAGATACAATTCTATGATGGTCTGTTTCTGGCCTGTGAAGGGTCAAGTTCTTCCTAACCCTCATGGCTTGAACAGACACAGAAACCATAGTATGGAGGTGCCTCCATGGGAACCGGAGGGGGCACATCTCCAGCCCCTGCCCCATGCCCTTTTCTGCTGCTTTCTCTTCCTTTTATTCTTTGCTTCTCTAGCCTCCTTCCTAATGTTGTTTGCTCTTTTCCCTCCTGCTACATCTCTAGCCCTTCAGAGACACTTGTGCCATGCTGTGCATGCTGGCTTAGCCACACGCAGGGTTACAGAGGGGCTGGCTGCAGGCCTGGCATCTGCATGGTTCCCAGGCCTTCTACCTCTGTTTCTTTTGCTCCCAAATTCTCCACTGTAGGCTTGGTTGCACCAGCTACAGTCAAAGAAGCTCTCTAATGCCTCATTCATTTGCTACTCAACAGATATTTGAGTACCTACTATGTGTCAGATGTATACCTACTATGTGTAGGCACATGGCATTGAATGAAACAAGCTCCGTGCTGGTAGAGCTTAGCTTGTCATGAGGACACAGATAACAAACAAGTAAATGTCCAGTGAATATATGGACTCTTCAATGTTTATGAATAGTTTAAGAAAAACTAAAGCATTGAGAGTGATAGGATGGCCAGAAAAGGCCTTTGTGGTGACATTAGCATTTGAGCAGAGACCCAAATGCCATGAGGGAGATGGGCACACAGATGTCCATGTGACAAGCACTGTAGACAGAAGGAACAGGAGCTGTGAAGGCCTGAGGCCAGAGGCTCTTGGTGTGTTTGAGGAGCACAATGTTTCAGATGATCTGGAGAGGAAGGAGGAGTAGGAAATGCTGGATGATGTAGACGCTTTTTGACTGGCTGATGGTCTGTACCTTTTTGGCAGAGTTGAGGTGAAATTCATCTTTCTTTTAATGGAGGCCCTTCAATTGATGTCCTTCCACCAGCATTTCAATATTTTTCTTGGAGTGCAGGGAGTGTAGAGTAGATAGCTATTACATTTGCCACCTGATATGCATTGCCTGTTCTTTGACAACTGTATTCTGCTCTCCCTCTGTAGAGCTTACCTCTTCCCTCAACTGAGCCTGGGCATTCAGAGGGACTGAGCATGCCACCGAGGCCTCCCACAGTCATCACATCACATTCCCTTGGCAGCTAGACTGGCTGGGGAGCCACAGGGTCTGATCTGAGCCATGAGACACAATGAGACTTTGCTGGGCATACTGGAAAGCAGGTTCACTTTTCCTCACCAATTAAACGCCATGAGAATGCAGGAGGTGGAATGGCTGCAACTATCTTGAATCCATACAGGGCACCTTGTCTGAGGGTGGAGCCCCTCTACAGGAATTGCAGCATCAGAACTACAGGAACTGAGATACGGAGTCCTGGGGACATAATCTGAGGTCTTGCATCAAGCCTTACTCGGAAACAGTAATGTATGTATCTTGAATTTTCTGTAAGCCAATAAATTCCATGATTGCTTAAGCCAGCTTGAGTTGGGTGAAAAAAAGTTTTTGTTTGTTTTGTTTTTTGTCACTTGCAACTAGAGGAGCTCTTCCTGACACAGATGATACGAGATGGCATAGGGTGGTAATTAAGACCAGAACCCTGGACTCAAAACCTGCTCTTGACCTTGGGCAAGGTCTCAGACATGTCTAGGCATATATTTCCTTGTCTGTAAAATACAAGCAATTACCAGTATCTCATTGTTGGGAAAATTAATTGAATATATGTAACTTTGGAAGCACCCACCATAAGTGTTATGTAAATGCCTGCTGGTTGTAATGTTTTTTCTTTTTGCAACATAAGGTTTCTGAAGCTAGACTGTATTAAGTCACTTACCCTAGTCACACAGAAAGTCAAAGTTAGAGTGCGATTTAGGCACCAGAATGCTCAAGCGGTGGCCTTTGGCAATTACTCACCCAGCTGGGAAGGCATTTTGAGTGCCTACCTCCTTCCAAGCACTCTATTGTGCTGCTGGGATGCAGACAAAGATGGCAGACTCCATGAGAACCAGGGCTTACATCTGAATATTGTGTTTCTCCCCCAGTTCAATGGCAGGGCTCTTTGCCCAGGGGTGATTACTCAGTGGTATTGACTTACCTTCCCCAACACAGCTGAGCATTCCAGGGAGGGAAGGTATTTTCCGAAGAGTATTAATTTGGAGAACCAGTTACCCACGTAGTGAATGTGAGCCCCACTCCCAGGGCCAGGGTGCTCTCACTTGGCCTGGCAGCACCTCTGCCCTGCAGGGTAGCAGAGTCAGCAGGCGGAGGCTCGGAGCTGCGTTTCTTCTCCCCGGCTTCCCCAGGCATCTGTTTCAGCAACTTGTTCTTAGTCTCATGATAAATTCATTACCAGAAAATGAAGCTGGAGTTTCCTAGTGACATAAAATATTGATGAGCGAAATAAGGACGAAGATAAATTATCAAATGTTACTTGCAGGCCCAGTTGCATTCTGTTCTGCCTGGTCTGCATACATTTGTTCTTCTCTCACCCCTTTTGATTTGTTTGGCTGGGGTTTTGTCCTCTTAATAGGAAGCATATTGGAACGCTAGTGAAGTGCTCCAACCTCAGCGTCACACCAGAGAAAAATAGACATGTCTCCTGGTTACTGTCAAAACTATGAAACCCAATCCTGCCACTTCACAACCTTCTGGCAGGTTCTTGGCACCCTCAGGATAGCATGAAAAACACATTGCTCCCCTGTTCAGAAACTGTTAATGGCTTCAAATTGCTGTAGAATAAAACGTAAATGCCTTAGGATGTCACTGAAGGCCCCCTGTGGTTCCGTCCCAGCTTGCCTTTTCTATGTCATCCTCTTCTGTGTTCCCAGGACCGACACACTTTTGGATTCTTCAAAAACAGCATCGGTGTCCAAGCAGCTGTGCTGTTTCTTGCCTTGAAGTGCCCCTCCTCGACTTCTGTGCTGATTGAAATCTTGCCACTCCCTCAAGGGCCAGCTCCATTCACAAAATCCTCTATGATATTTTCCTGCTCAGAATGGATTCACGCCAAGGTAAAAGAAGTATGTCACATGTTGGTGAGAGCATTGCAAATTAGGTACTTTTCCTCATTGCTAGTAAAAGTGGGAATGGTGTGTTTACACAGGGATTTAGCTATAGTTTTCAAAGTGCTTAAGTAAGTGCATAACTTTCGAGTCAGCAATTCCACATCTGAGAATTTATTGTAAGGAAACAATCAAAGTTGTAAAAATTAATTTGAGTATGAGGCCATTCATCATAATGCTCTTTAAAATAGTGAAATATTGGGAAGAATTGAAAAGCCCACAAGTAGGAAATTGTTAAATAAATTGTGATATATCTGTATGATAGAATGACATTTATCTACCTAAAAATTATGGTGCACAGAAATACTTGAGGGTTTAGAAAAATGTCCATGATGTTTTTGTAAGTGAAAGAAATAGGATATAAAACTATGTGAAGTATGGTGGGGATGCGGGGAGCTGTTTGAGCTTAGAGAAAGATTTGGAAGCATATGCACCAAAATGTTGGGTTGTGAGAGCATCGATAATTTTTAGACCATTTTTCTTACAAGCCAACTCATCAGAGTCATCCTAATGTGCATAACTTGCCTCTCATCTCCTTCACTTGAAACTAGCCCGTCACCCCTGCCTTTGCTCCCATGGTAAAAGAGTGCTTCAGATAATCAACCTCCACACACCTTAATTCTGCAAATCTGCCTCCGTGCTGCTCCTAGTTAAATTCATTCATTTGCTCTCATCTTTTGACCTCCTTTTTACTGTCTCATGATGGTAGAGGCTCTCCACCTAAACCCTCCAAGTCCCAGCGCAAGCCATGGCTCTGCACCTGTGGCACACGGCCTCAGTGAAGGTCTAATCAGCATGAAGTTCTCTGAATTTACTTTCCATAGTTTTCTGACTAACCACATGAGATCATCTGTACTATTTTAACGCCTGTAAGGATGTGGTAGGGAATGGTTTCCAGCAGGGATTTTCAGCCATCTTCTCTGACATGTATATATCCCAGATATTGTTGAAGGTTGTATTAGTCAGGGTTCTCTGGAGATATATATATATATATATATATATATATATATATATATATATACATATATATATATATACATACATATATATATATACACACACACACACACACACATATACATATTGTGTGTGTGTGTGTATTTATTATAAGGATTTGGCTCATAAAGGCTGTAGTCAGCAAGCTAGAGACCAGCAGGCTCAAAATCCAAGAAGAGCTGAGATTCCAGTTTGGGTCTAAAGGAAGGAAAAGGCGTATCCCAGACGAAGGCAGTTGCATGGAGAGCCTCTTCTTGTTTGTAGGTGTATAAACCTTTTCTGTTCAGACCTTCAACAGGTCGGATGAGGCCCATCCACAGTGGGGAGGGCCATCTGCTTTACTCAGTCTACAGATTTAAATGTTCATCTCATCCAGAAACACCCCACACAGACACACCCAGGAAAATGACCAAATAGCTACATACTTTGTGGCTTAGCTGAGTCAACGTGACACAAATCCTCTCAGAGATTTCAAGACCAGTTGCCAGGAGACAGCATGTTGGCCACAGGTCATATGTGCCGACCAGTGTCATTCTTTTCTCTCATGGCTCCCCACCTTCTGATGTGTCCAGAGCCCTGGGTAAGAGCAGATGCTTTAACCAGGAGTCATAGGATATTCACAGGCTTTGCAACAGGCACAGGCCCACAGAAACCAATTACCTTGTTCAAGGCTGCAGGTCTTCTGAGCAGCAGAGCTGGGACCTGGAACTGGAACCTGGATAGCACACTGCCTTGGCGTTTGTCCTTACAGTGTGGAGGATAAGGTGGAGGAAAACTAGTCATCCTGAGTCCTGGAAAGGAGTGCACCCCTTGACTGCAGACCGTCATGTTTCCAGATTTCTCAGCTCCATCAGTACTCCCTGATACACGGGCACAGCTCTCCCTCCAAGGGAAGCTCTGATGTGTGGAGTTGTGTGGAACAGAATCAGTTAGCAAATGCCTGTGAAAGCTTTCTGAAAATGGGAAGTACAGACCTTACACCCTGGCAAGGAATGCTTCTTCCTGTCCCTTGTGAGGCCTGAGGCCTGTGAAACCACTGGCTTCTGGGCAGGGATGGGGACCCAAGGGCTCCCCTGGCCAATCCTTGCAGGGAAGGACTCAGGACACCAAGAGCCCTCTTTGAGCTTTCAGTCTGGGCTATTGTGGTCATCGTTGCAGGGCCATTTCCTGGCTCACTGATCCTTTTGTTTCCATGCGTCACTCTCTCCTTTTGGGCTCTTGTGTCCAGCTGCCGCTGTGGTTCCATGTTCAGTAACTCTGAAGGGCCAGGCCTAGTTCATCCTGTGACAATGCATATCTGCTTGTTGGGTCTTCACCTCTAAACAGAGAACAGAGAAGACTGAGAAGATTGAATGTGAAGCCAGGAGCACAACCAAATCTCAGTGTCCCTCAAGTCTACTTGTGCTAAAAAAGTCTGGATAACTAGAGGTCATGGTTTTTTGGTTTCAGTTACGTGGAAAAGCGATGTGTGTAGCTAGAGATTTTGTGCATCGGGGCTTTTGCAGTTTTCCTTACTGTTGTTCTTGAACTCTTGGTAAAGCTGCTAAATGCGCTGTTTAGTGTTTCTGAGTACTCAAGTTTCACCTGTGAGTCTTACAGGAAGTGCATATTCCTTCTGCCTTGTGCCCCTCAGGGTTCCACCCTTCCCATAATTCCTTCAGTTGGAAGCAGAGGCACCTCCACAGCTTAAGAGCCCAGGCCTATCAGAGTGCCCTTGCACAGGCCTTATACCCCCTCACATACTTACCTGTCCCAGGTGCAGGGGGTGATACTGCGGTCACCAGATGGGTGTACAAGAAAGGTAGGATGGAGTAGATCAGAACATTTTGGAGCTTTTCAGGACGCAAAACTGGAATCAAATCCTAACTCTACCACTTGCTAGCTGAAGGCCCAGCATGGTAACTGCAGCACAGGTGTTCGGGAAGTGCCAGTTTCCAGCAGTGGTGGAAAGATTCTTGGGGCTCTTGGAGAGCTGGGGGTGACAGTGGTTTAGCTGCCTTCTATCAGCAGTGAGCTCAGGGAGGAGAGCAGTGGGAATGAGGAGAGTCAAGATGAGAATCAGGACCTCAGGGCTCATGTTCCAACTGCACATCCACCACTGTCTGGCTAGGGGTCTAGTCAAGCCATAGCTGTGGCCCTTTCTCCAACCTTTTCCACTCCAGGGCCTGTGCCATCACACAGACAAGGAGTTCCCTGGCTCCTCCCCAAAGGAAGGCGAGGCTGGGTGTGAGGCTTTCATGTGCTAGGCTTCTGCTGCTGGGCTCCTGGCACTTCTCTTTGGTGTTGACGGCTGGAGCCTTTGCAACAAAGGGGGTTGATCCCATTTTGAGTTACCCAAAGGATCTTTGCAGGGTTGGAACTAGAGAATTGATTTTAAAACTTCTTAATGCTGCCTTTTAAAGACCCCAACTACTTTCAAAGGAAGGTAGTTCTATGTGAAAGGCATTTGAACCATAGTCTTTGAAGGCCTGGGAGAACAGAATAGATAGTCAGAAATGGATGGCAGCTGAGCTTCAGCAGCCTGCCTCTTCCCCAGGATGTAGTTAGAGAAACATTCTGTTCCTGGGGCATCAGCCTGGCCCCTCCTCCCCACTGCTCCCCCAACCTACTCGCTCCCCATAGTACCTTCCCGAACCCCACTTGGCTATTAGCCAACCCTAATTCTCCACTGAACCTAAAACTGAGTCAGAGGAAGGCGGTGCCCTGCAGGGAGAAGGCAATGCAATTAAAATACAACCCGTCAGGTGAGGGACTGGAAGGAGGAGGCAATATCAGTCGTTTCCTGAGGCTGGTGGCACGTGAACCTGAGAAGGCAGAAACAGAAACAGCCAGCTGGGCTGCAAGCTGTGCTCATATTCCTCCCTGATTTGCCAAGCACAGGGTGTGCGAGCCCTGCGCTAGAGGCTCCTGTGGAGCACCTCACGCTTTATGACAATCCTGGGAGTGCTGCTGTCACCATCCCACCTGACACAGGAGGGAAGTGAAGCTCCCATGCAGGTAAGTAACTCTCCCTTGGGCATAAAACTGTGCCCAAAGAGGTGTTGTGTCACCCCCAATTTGTAGAAGGAAAACCTTCAGAGAGGAGTAGTGGCCAGGTGCCCTTGTGCACTCTCTTAGCTGTTGCTGGCCAGGGATCAGCAAATGTTTCTGTACAGAGCTAGATGTAAACATGTTAGGTCATACAGAGTCTGTTGCAAGCACCTGTGTACTCAACTCTGTCGAGAATGTCCCTCGACAATAGACAAATGAGTCAATGTGCAGGGTTCGGCTCCAGATGGGCAGAGTTTGGCCTTGGGATGTAGTTTGCCCTGGCTGCAGGAGAGAGTATGTGGGCTTCAGAGCAGAGACCTGAGTTACATCCCCCATCTGCTCCTTGAATTATCCTTCGCTTCAGATTTTCCTTCTGCAAAATAGGGATAATGCAACGCCTGTCTCAGTTGTAACAGGATTGAATAAGAGAATGCATGTGAAAGATTCACCCAGTATCTGGCACATAGTTATTTCTCAATAAATATCACTTTTTTTCTTTCTCCCTTAGCCCTCCAAGGGCAGTCCTGAAGGAGGGAGTCACTGGTTGTTGAACCCTAGAGCAAGACTAAGACTCACTAGCACCTGGCAGTCTGTGATGCATAAAGTGCCTTGACAGAACTGTCACATTTGGGTTTTGAGAAAACCTTCTAAGGTAGACCTGTCAGATTGGAAGGCTGCTCCTGGGGCATCAGCCTGGGAGGAGAGCAGTGGGGGCAGGGAAGAGCAGAGGTGAGGGGTCGGTGAGTCAAGGTGAGAATCAGGTCCTCGAGGGCTCCTGTTCCAACTGCCCATCCACCACTGTCCTGCTAGGGGGCTAGTCAAGCCAAGGCTGCAGCCCTTTCTCCGATCCTCCCTGAGATCAAGGGTCTGTGCCATCACAGAGACAAGGAGCCCCCAGCTCTGCCCCAAAGAGAGAGGTTTTTTATTTCATAGGTGAGAGGTTGGAGACTTTGGGATGGTAAGAGATCTGCAAGTGTCCACCCAGGTGGGATTTTTAACCCCAAATCCCACATATTTCATAAACTCATCCCAGTTTTGTGACTTCCTGTGTGGTCCTGTGCAAGTCTCTGTGTCTCAATGTGTATTATTTAAAATAGGGAGAATGACTGCCTTCCCTCCCGGAGGTGAGAATGACCATGATGAAAGGTCGGTGAACCTCAGCGGAGAAACCCTCTGAGAAGGCTGATTTACTGCCTTTTTAGGATCTTCAGAACTGTTGTCCCTGCTGTACTGGAATTTCCTCTGCTTCACTTCCACACTTGAAGTTCAGTGGCTCAAGTGTGCTGTTCCTGGCCCTTAAAATAGTCCAGGAATGATGCGGGTGGCTGTGGCAGAGTGCGTGGATGGTGTCAGAGCCCAGAGGGGCAGACATGAATGGGTGCTTATCTTGGGTGACCTTTCTTCACAAGCAGACACAGCTCTTGTGGGTCATAACACACTGTTCCATATGTAGGGACCTGAGGCTGGGCCGGGCCGGCTATCCCCTTGGCTTGCAGGCAGAACCCGCTTCTGGAGCAGGCACTCTGACCTGTGTGTACATCTATTGTTTTTGAGGATGGCGGCAACAGTGGCAATAGGAGAGAGGAATAAACAGTTGGAAAATGGCCTAAATCTTTTCCTAAGCCCAGGGGTTTGAGGTGGAGGGGGAGGCCAGGGAGTGAGAAATGATTTAATTCAACAAATTGTTAGATTCTTAGCTGTCTAGCAGCACAGCTATTTCCTGCCATCCGTGGTCTGGGGCGGACTTGGTTTCAGGTTCTATTTCAGGGCCGATGGTGAGTCTTCACAGTCAAGTCTCTGAAACCTCCAGAGCCTTGGTTTCCACAAATTCAAATGGAAATCATGATGTCAGGGATGTTTTCAAAATCGGTAAGTTGGTGAATGAAGAAATATTCATAAACTGTAGGCTGTGGGTTGGACAGAGGCGGCTGTCTTTCCAGTCTTTTATGTGCCTGTATGTATACATGTAAAGCGACACCCAGAGAGGAGCTTCCTGCAGAGAGGTATGGCTAAACATGTGATGGTGACACTGGTTCTTCCTGTGTTGTGCACACATCTCGGGTTTTCCACTTCTAAGATAGCTGTTGCTACTCACAGCATCTTTCCCTTTTTGGAAGCTTCCCATCTCATCTCCATCAGCCCTGAACACTGAGAGCCACTACAGTTCTGATGGGCTGTGCAGGCTGGCTGGACAACGGCAGTTTCCTCTGCTGCTGCCAGAAAGCTGTTGCCATCAGAGAGTGTGTGTGTGTGTGTATGACAATTTCATTGAGGTATGACTCACATAGCATAACATTCACCCTTTTAAAGTGTAAAGTATATTCATAACATATTGTACAATCATCACCACTATCTAATTCCAGAACATTTCATCACCCTTAAAAGAAAACCCATACTCGCTAACAATCACAGCCTATTCCTTCTTCTCTCAGCCTCTGGGAATCACTAATCTATTTTCTCTTATGTGGATTTGCCTATTCCATACATCTCACATGCATGAGGTCATACAACATGTGGCCTTTGTGTCTGACTTCTTCCACTTAGCATAATGTGTTCAGGATTTATCCATGTTATAGCATGTATCAGTTCTTCAGTGCTTTTTAAGTCATAACATATATGGATATAATACATTTGTTTCTATTCATTCATCAGTTGATGAGCATTTGGGCTGCTTCCACATTTGCTATCATGAATAATGCTGCTATAAACATTTTGTACAGGTTTTTGTGTGGCTATGTTTTAAATTCTCTTGAGCATCTACCTAGAAGGGGAATTGCTGGGTCATATGGTAACTATGTCTTTTTGAGGAACTGCCAAATTGCTTTCCAAAGTGGCTACATCATTTTATATTACCATTAGCAATGTGCAAGTTTTCCACTTTCTTCACATCCTCACCAACTCTTGTTATTATTTGACTTTTTGGTATAAACTTTTTATTTAGATGTTTCGAGTGACTAAAGATGTTTAGCATATTTTAATGTGTTATTAGCATTTGCATATCTTCTTTGGAGGAATGTCTTTTCAAATCTTTTGCCCATCTTAAAATTGGATTGTCTTTTTATTGTTGAAATATGACATTTCTTTACATATCCTGTGTACAAGATCGTTATCAAATACCTCTCATTTTGTGAGTTTTTTAAAACTTCCTTGATGGAACCATTTGAAGCCCCCAATTTTAAAATTTTGATTGAGTCTAATTCATTTTTTCTTTACTTGCTTGTGCTTTTCGTGTCATAGGTAAGCAACCATCATCTAATCCAAGGCAATTATATTTTCTTTGAAAACTTTCAGACTTTTAGATGTAGAGCTTTGATCCACTTTGAGTTTTTTTTTTTTTTTTTTTTGCATATGGTTTAATGCAGGGACCCAACTTTGCATGTGGATATTCAGTTGTCCTTGAACCATTTGTTGAAAAAAAAGTTTTTTTTTTTTTCAACAATTGTCTTGGCATTCTTGTCAAAAGTCATTTGACTGTAAGTGTAGGAATTTCTTTCTGGATGTGTTTCTATTCCATTGATCTATATGTCTATTCTTATGCCATAGCATAATGTCTTCATTACTGTAGTTTTGTACTACATTTTGTGAACAAGAAGTGTGAGTCCCAACTTTTTTGTTGTTTTTAAAGATAGTTTTGGCTATTTTGAGTTTCTTACATTTTCATGTGAATTTTAGGATCAGTTTGTCAGTTTATTTAAAAAAGGCAGCTGGGATTTTGATACGAATTGCATTGAACCTGTAAATCAATTTGAGGCGTATTGTCATCTAATCAATAGATAACAATAATCAAAATGTCATCTCATAAATATTGTCATCTTCCTGTAACATACAGTGTGTTCCTATTTACGTGTTTTTTCATTTCTTTTAAAAATTTTTGTCATTTTCAGTGTACAAAATCTTGCACTTACTTTGTTATTTTATTTTTCTTGATGTTTTTGTGAATTGAATTGTTTTCTTAATTTTCCTTTTGGATTGTTCATTGCCAGTGTTTAAAAATGTAATTTTTTTATGTTAATCTCATATCCTGAAATATTATTGAACGTGTATGTCAGCTGTAATGGTTTTCTAGTAAATTCCCTAGGATTTGTGTGTGTACAAGATCACATTATTTGTGAATAAAGATGATTTTATTTTATTCTTTCCAATGTGGATGGCATTTTTTTTCCCTTGCCTAATTGCCCTGGCTAGAACCTCCAGTACAATTTTGAAAAGGAGTAGAGAGATAGGACATCTTTGTCTTGTTATTAATCTGAAAGTACACAGTCTTTCATCAAGTATGGTGTTAGCTGTGGGTTTTTTATACAGAACCCTATTGGACTAAGGATCTCCCCTTCTATTTCTAGTTTGTTGAGTGCTTTCATCATTAAAAGCTGTTAAATTTTGCCAAGTGGGTTTTCTGTGTCTATGGTTTTTGCCCTTTGTTCTACTACTATGGTGATAGTAATAGAATTTGATTTTCATGTATTAGACCAAGTTCATATTCCTGTAATACATTTCAGTTGGCAATGGTACATACTCCTTTTCATATGTTACTGGATTCAGTTTGATAGCATTCTACTGAGAATTTTCATAAGGGACATTGGTTTGTAGTTTATCATAGGATGTCTTTTTCTGGTGTTTGTATCAGGGTAATAATGGCCTTAGTGAATGAGTTGAGAGGTGCTTTCTCCTCTTTTATTTTTTGGAAGAGTTTATGAAGGATTGATGTTAATTCTGCTTTAAACATTTCATAGAATTGACCAATGAAGCATTTCTTTTTGTGAAGCTTTTGGATTACTAATTCAATTTCTTTAGTAGTTATATAGATACACTCAGATTTTCTGTTTCTTCTTGAACTAGTGTTGATAGTTTGTGTGTTTCTAGGAATTTGTCCATTTCATCTAGGTTACGTAATTTGTTGACATACAATTATTCATGAAATCCTCCTTCTGATTCTTTTCATTTCTTTAAAGTTGGTAGTGATGCCCTCTCTTTTATTCCTGATTTTAGTAATTTGAGTTTTTCTTTTTTTCTCAGTTGATCTCATTAAAAGTTTGTCCCTTTAAATCTTTTCATGGAATTAACTTTTGGCTTTTTTTGATTTTTTCACTTTTTCCATTTTGTATTTCATGTATTTCCACTCTAGTCTTTATTATTTCCTTTCTTCTGCTTTCTTTGAGTTTCATTTGCTCCTCTTTTTCTGATTTCTTAAGGGAGCTTTGGTTGTTGATTTGAGATATTTCTTCTTTTTAAATATATGCATTTATAGCTATAATTTTCCCTCTAAACATTTCTTTCACCACATTCCATAAGTGTTGATATGTCATGTCTTCCTTTTCATTTATCTCAAACTATTTTCTAACTTCCCTTGTGATTTCTTCTTTGGCTTATTGGTCATTTAGGATTATGTTAATTGTTTCAATTTTAACATTAACATCCCAAATTTCTTTCTTATTTTGATTTCTGATTTCATTCCAGTGTGATCAGAGAACATACTTTGCATAACTTCAATACTTTTAAATTTATTGAGGCTTGTTTTATGGTCTAGAATACAATCTATCCTGGAATATGTTCCACATTCTGCTGCTGTTGGGTGGAATATCCTGTAGGCATCTACTGGCCTAGTTGGTTTACAGTATTGTTTGAGTCTTCTATTTCCTCATTGATCTTAGTTCTATACAGTATTGAAAGTGAGTTATTCAAGCCTTCAACTTTTATTGTAGAGTTGTCTGTTTCTCCCTTCAATTCAGTTATTTTTTTTCTTCATTCATTCTGGGTCTCTGTTATTAGGTGCGCCACCATATTGTTTTATGTTGCACTTCAAAGCATTGCTTCTTGGGCCTGATAAATTTCTATCACACTACAGTTATTTATTTAACCTTTTCCCCCCCGAGATTTAGAAAGGTCAGGTTGTAGCTGAGCATCCATTCAAAGCTTTATAACTCATATACTAGAATTTGCTTGCATTTGATTAAGTCTTTCCATTAAGTGGGACTTACAGATGATGCTGGATAAGCTGTAATAGAATTTTGGAAATTGGAAGTCCTTTGGATATTATTTAGTCCATTCTCCTCTTTTCTTTTTGGTTGAAGAAAATGGGGCCTAGAGAAGTGAAGAAATCTCTGTGAGGTCACAAAACAAATTAATGGAGGGACAGGGCTGGAACTCAAGCTATCTGACTCTTTGTTCACTATTCTTTTTACTGAGCCACCCTAGGTCTGTATATTAACTGTGTTTTTCAGTGGTTTCTTTGTGCATGTCTACAGACTTGTGCTGCCTGGAGAGTCATCTGGGAATCTTATTTTAAAGTGTATATGTCTATGCATATGCATATGTATGTGTGCGTATTTCCTGTCTGTGTCTGTCAGGGATTCTCATTCAGTATGTCTGAGATGGGATGGTAAATCTGAATTTTGAGAAAACTTCCTCAGGGGATGGCGATGCATAGCCTGGTGTAGACACACTGGGTGCTTTCACAGATTCACAGCCTTTCACTTCGCCCTGTAGCTTGATGAGGCACACATGCTCCATCAAATTTTCCTGAAAAAAATTCAGCTCTTTTTTGTAAACTTTAAAGTCAGTTTGTTATTAAGCAGTTTTATTTATACTTAATTATCACAATTCGCTAGATTCTTCTCTCCTGCTTTCAGGCAGCAAGTGAAACACTGAAGGCCACAAGGGTTTCTCAATCTACCAAGGCAGAAGCCAGAAGAAGGGACTGGCTGGCAATAACAGCAGGTAGAACAGAGAGATTTTCAGTTTCCTCAGAGCCTTATGTGTGTTACACTTCCTTTATGTGCTCAAAGCAGGAGACTCAAGTTTTGAGGAATTATAGAAAGGTGGGAAGACCATTTCCATCCCCTTGTAAAGCAAGCCCTATAGTTCAGGGCTCGCATACTTTGGATCTATGGGCACCTAGAGGTCTGAGGATGGGATTCAGAGTACTTATTAACTCCCTAAAATGTTAGTCCCAATTTTGTATGCACACACTTGCATTATTGTAAGGAGGGACCCCATAGGTTTCATCAGGTTCTCTAAAGTCCTATGGCCCTCAGTAAAGAACAGCTATTGCTAGAGCTGGCGTTTGCTACAGGATCATTTCAGGTGCCATGTTGCTCTTCCAGGGTATACAGTGGTGCCTTGGGTTTAGTCACTCAGGACCATGGAGAGACTCTCCCTAGGTGCAGATTATTGAGGAAGAATAGAAAACTGACCTGCAGTTATGCTTTCCTTCAGCAAATAAGTCCCTTCTATGTTAAAATAAACACAGAGTAGGTAAGTTGAACATGAAGAAATGACAAAGGAATATGAACATTTAGAACATTTATGGCATTTATAAATTATAAATAGCTATTTAAAGTCTTTGGTATCTTCAATGTGGGGAGCAAATGTGAATGGCAAATTTTTATGCCAAGCTTGATATAATCCCCCAAATAAGCTGCTAACCCAGAAAGATGATCTGTAGCAGGGAATTAGCAAACGTTCTATGAAGAGACAGACAATATGTGAGATTTTGCAGGTCATCAAGTATCACTACTGGCATGAGAACAGCTATGGATAATATGCAAATGAGTTGATATGACTGTGTTCCAATAAAACTATATTTATGGACACTAAAAGTTGAATGTTGTATACTTTTCTGATGTCATAAAATATGTTTCTTTTTTTTAGTTTCTTTTAAACCATTTACAAATGTAAAATCCATTTTTAGCCTGGGGTACATACAGAAACAGGCTGCAAGCTAGATTTTACATGTGGGTTGTAGTTGGCTAGCCCTTGAACTTGGGTAATTTAGACGCTTTGAATTTTAGAACCCAAGTTAAATGAACATCATTCTCCAGTTTTCTACTTTGGCTTTGGCTAAAGAACTCAGAAATTAGTTAGGCAGCAATTGTAATAATTGAATTTTAATGTCAGAAGGTCCTTATAACTTGATTAAATCTTGCTCTATATTATATCTTTCCTTAATTATGCTGATCCATTTTATGGTATTTTTCAGCTCACAAAGGGCTTACATTTAATGATTTCATTTAATCTGGTTAAAAATCATTTTCAAATTTATTTTAGTCATGTAAGTAGAACATGAAAATATTCTTATTGTTAAAAATATAAAACACAGAAAAAAGTCAAAGTTTTTATTAGCCCTCCACCCAAATCAACTGTTTTCACCAAAGAAAACTTTAAGTTTGCTATAGATTCTTTCAAAATCCTGTTTTTAAAAATTTTTTTAAAATAAATTTTATTGTGTATATGTAAGGTATTTCATATGATAGAGAATATATAGATAGTAAAAAGGTTACTACAGTGAAGCAAATTAATGTATCCATCACGTTAAATGTGTAGTTACCTATTTTGTGTGTGTGTGTGTGTGGCAAAAGCAGCTAAAATCTATAGATTTAGCATGAATCCTACATACAGTAGCTTTGTTATCTGTAGTCTTCATGTTGTACCTTAGCTCTTTAGACTTGTTGACCTTATATCTTGTGTATTTTTTTTTTAGAATAAAAAAAATGAAAGAGAGAAAGAAAGAGGAAGAGATTTTAGAAAAAGAGAGAAAAGGAGAAAGAAAGAAACAGCAAAAGAAAGAAGAAAAGAATGAAAGAGAGAAAGAAAGAGGAAGAGAAAGAGGGAGAGAGAATGGGATTCTTGTTTTATTGCCCAGGCTAGAATACAGTCTAAAAATGGGTATTAAAAACCTCTTTTATGCCAATAATTGTGTTTAACAAT
>CAUYQU010048378.1:0-39972 GCA_963574635.1 Cheracebus regulus
TGGCTCCTCTGCCGGGAAT
Source organism: Cheracebus regulus (assembly GCA_963574635.1). Classification (NCBI taxonomy): domain Eukaryota; kingdom Metazoa; phylum Chordata; class Mammalia; order Primates; family Pitheciidae; genus Cheracebus; species Cheracebus regulus. The sequence goes on from CAUYQU010048378.1 coordinate 20, forward strand.
CTCCCGGTCTGTGGGCAACAAAAATTCGTCGGAAAGTGCGGCGTCCACTCGTTCTCTGCGCTTTCACTGGGAGCTACATTCCTGAGCTGTTGCTAATCGGCCATCTTGGATCTCTCTCCAGAGTACGTGACTTTAGTCACGTGCTATACTCCCCCACCGTCTTGCATCCATGCCAGGGGTAATTGTTTTTTGTTTGAGGTTTTTTGTTTTTATTTTGATACAGGGTCGTGCTCTGTTGCCCAGGCTGGAGTACAATGGCATGATCTCAGCTCACTGCAGTCTCGACCTACCAGGCTGAAGTGATCCTCCCCACTCAGCTTCAAGAGTAGCTGGGACTACAGGTTCATGCCACCATGTCTGGCTAATTTTTGTGTGAGTATGAAGATTTGGTCTCACTATGTTGCCCAGGCTGATCTTGAACTCCTGGGCTTAAGCAATCCTCCTTCCTCGGCCTCCCAGAGTTCTGGGATTACAGGCATGAGCCAACATGCCCTTTATCATTTTTTTGTTTTGTTTTGTTTTGTTTCAGACAGGGTCTCACTCTGTTGCCCAGGCTGGAGTTTAGTGGCATGATCATGGCTTTTGTTGCCCCACTGATCTTTAACTCCTGGGCTCAAGGGATCCTCCTGCCTTGGCCTCCCAAGATGTTGGGATTACAGGTGTGAGCCACCTCGCCTAGTCAGGGACAATTGTTTACAGGCATTTTAAACAGTGGCACGGTGGTTCATCCTGCAATCTCAGCATTTGGGAAAGACAAGAGAATCACTTGAAGCCGGGAGTTTGAGATCAACCTTGGCAACAGAGAAATCCTGTCTCTATTTAGATACAACTATTCGGAAGAAAAAGAAAGGCATTTTGTTTTTGACTGGCTGGCTTGCCCATTAGCTTCATGTTTCTGAAATTGTGATACAAAGAACAAGGTACAGCCAAAGAACAAGGCACATCCAATCAATAAATTACAATTTTCTTCTCAGGTTAATTTGTGTGTTGCTTTGTCATCTAAATGTCCATTTTGTATATTAACCAAAATACTTCAAAAAATGTATTTTGGGATCCCATTTTTAGCCAACCAAGTCATAATAAGTATTGTCCTGAAAATGTTTTAAAAAGGCATATTGGGCTGAATGTGGTGGCTCATGCCTGTAATCCCAGCACTTTGGGAGGCCGAGGTGGGTGGATCAAGAGGTTAGGAGTTTGAAATCAGCCTGGCCAACATGGTGAAATCCTGTCTCTACTAAAAATACAAAAGAATTAGCTGAGTGTGGTTGTGTGCCTGCAATCCCAGCAACTCGAGAGGCTGAGGCAGAAGAATTGCTTGAACCTGTGAGGCAGAGGTTGCAGTGAGCTGAGATTCCACCATTGCACCCAGCCTGGGTGACAGAGTAAGACTTTGTCTCAAAAAAAAAAAAAAATGTATTGTGTTTTTTATGTTATCTTCCAAATTTTGATATTAAATTTCATTTGATATCAATGCCATAAATAAGAGATGATTTCCCTGAGTTATCAAGTAAGTTTTTCCCTCCTAAAAAAAAAAAAAAATTCTAGGAAGAAATAGCTACAGGTAAGAGGAAAGACTGTTTGTGAACCTCTTTCACCAGAATATATTTTTATAAAAAATAATGTAACTAGTAATAATATTTACGTTAACAAGAGTACTTTACCATCTCTGTTCTTTACTGATGCTGCCTACTATACGCTAGCAAGACATTTTCAGATTCGTATTTCACAAAAACCATTTATTTGAGTCCTTACTGCATTACTTTAAATGTTCAGACCATTAAGTAATCTCTGAGTTTAATCAATAGTACTGTTAGAATTAGCCTCTGGAATCTTCTACCATTGAGTTTCTATCAATTCTAAGGGGAGATAGAAGTGCTGTAGGTCTAAATTGCATGCAGCCCAACATCCTAATTATATCATGCAGGGAAGCCAGCTGGCCAGCTGTCAAGACACTCAGGAAGCTCATTTACATTGGTAAATTCACTGTGGTACAGGCTCTGAATCTTTGCTCTGCAGGTTCAAAACTTGAATTTTTGTCAGTATGTTGAAAGTAAATTCTTCTCTTAGCAGACTCATATTATTCAAAGTTACAGAGGCCAACATGGTGTTAATTTGCAATGGGCAACAAATTTTTTTATGTGAGTTATGCTGTATCAATAGGACCAGTGCATTTGCTCTTTTTTTTTTTTTTTTTTTTTTTTTTTGAGACAGTCTCGCTCTGTCACCCAGGCTGGAGTGCAATCTCGGCTCACTGCAACCTCCGCCTCCAGGTTCAAGTCATTCTCATATCTTAGCTTCCCAAGTAGCTGGGATTACAGGTGCACACCACCACGCCTGGCTAATTTTTTGTATTTTTGCTAGAGATGGGGTTTCACTGTGTGCCCCAAGCTGGTCTCAAACTCCTGAACTCAGGCAATCCACCCACCTCAGCCTCCCAATATGCTAGGATTACAAGCGTGAGCCTCCGCACCTGGCTGCATTTACTCTTTAAAGACAAACCTATACAGGAAGCCAATTATAATTGAAAGTTTGCGGGGTGTGTATTGAATACAAGAGTAGGTAGTTGGAAGATGTGCCTTACATTTTTGTCAAATTTGTCACATGGCCCGGAGTGTTTTGAGTGTGTGACCCAAGGTCTCTTCTACCCTGTAATTACAGGGTTGAGTACACAAATGTAGGTATACATAGGCCACGTAGTTTAGTTTGGGAGGCAAGGTGAGACTAGCAGGTGAGTAGGAATTAGGTAACAGTAGGATGAGTGTAGGGAACATTCCAGGCATATGAAATAGCATTTATAATGGTTCAGAAGTAAGGGAGAGACTATGATGAGCCTAGAAACGTGTCATAGTTCAGCATGCCTGAAGTGTATAGTGTAAAAAAAAATAATGTCAGGCTGAGCACAGTGGCTCACACCTGTAATCCCAGCACTGTGGAAGGCCAAGGCAGGAGAATCATTTGAGACCAGGAGGTTGAGGCTACAATGAGCCAAGATTGCACCACTGCACTCCAGCCTGGGTGTAATAAAGCTGCACCAGCTAATGCAAAGGTAACACAGGGCCTCAATTGCTTGCTTTTCTCCATCCACTGAGGTGGCTTCTGAGGACTCTAGGGCTTCAAGAAACACACTTTCAAATACACTGAACTCCACAAATGTAAAGAAATGTAAGCTCTGACCAATGCTGGGGTGACATCTCTACACTGCACTCTGAATAACTTCACCTGACCACTGCTCTGTGGTGAGTAGGTCTATGCAAACCTAACCCAAAGTCTGAGGAAGTTGAAAGGCTGAAGAAAGAGGCTAGCATAACCAATTCTCAGAAAGAAACATTTAACAGAGATTTACAAACACAAGGCATAGCCTCAGATGTCCATAAGGGAGATGGTGGACCCCCATTCCATTACCCCTCAGACCCAGGGCTTATATACCACAGGGAAAGATTGTATTGGGCAACTGAAGTTGACTTCCAAGGGAAAGGCAGGAATGCTGTATGAGTCTGGGTAAGGCAGGATTTATGGTGAGGGTTGTTTTGACATACGGGAAGGATTCACCGTAACAGTCAAAAAAGTAGAAATCTTAGAGGCCTTCTTGGAACAGGGATTAATCAGAAGTCAACATGGTGGATTAGCATCCAAGATGGAGTTACTTTAGTTTCCACAATCACACAAACATATTTCAGAAAATAGCTTCAGATATTAGTTCTGTTTCTAAAATTTATCCACACCATCTTTTGTACCACTTTATATGTTGCATTACATTTTGTTGGCGCTCAGCTTGGGGTCCACAGGCAGGTCTTGCTTAGGAGACATTGTCATTTGAGACTCACACTGTTATCATAGATGGGAATTTTTTTTTCTAGAAATATTTGGTTCTTTTAATCAGCTATTGATAATATAATAAAATAAATTTAAGTGGCACCTAATTTAACATGTGAAACAGTTCATTAAAAGATAATCCACAAAGCAATGTTAAGCCTAATTGTCAAAATAACACCTTTTTTTTTTTCAAGAAAGGAGAAATAAAGGCATGATCAAAATCATGGCCAACCACTTGAGTTCATTTTGACACTTAGAGATGTTTTTGTAGGCATATTGGCAGGCACAATGTTGAAAACCAATCCACTAGATTTAAAACTAATGGTAAGATAAAGAAGAAAAGGTAATATACATTTCAGAGGTAATGTTTGAAATTAAAGAAAAATATCCACCATATATTACAACAGATCTTTTAATGTCTAATTATTTTTAACATTAAGATTGTTGTTTTGGGAAACATCTTTTCTCTTTGAACATTTCACTAAATGTTTTAAATAATTGACAGAGAGAAATAAGTTCTGTGGTCTGTACAAATTAAAGGACCCATGAATATAACCCCCGCCCCTCCAAATCCTGCCAAAGTTCAATTTTGCAATGGTCTCAGCAGAAAATAAACAGTCTACAATTTAAACAGAATTCATAGCATTATAAAAGTTTACAGAACCCCTATGTTTTCATCTTTTGTTTCTAACAACAAAGATTACAATGACAGAATTGAATAATCAGAATGTAAAAATATTTGTGCAAAACTGCATTAATTGTTCTTACCATCTAAAATCGGGTAAAACTTAAGAACACACAATGACAATAATGAAAAAAAAACTACATTAAAAGTACTTCTACTTTAGATTTCAAACAACATGGATTATACAATTTCTAAACTTAAAAAAAGAAACGTGGCACCCTGAGAGCAGCAGGAGCAACAAATGATTGGGCGATGACGCCAGCTGAGGAAAGCTGACACTGGAATATGCCAAAGTTAATCTCCACAGCAGGCATCCATCTGAAAAGACTGGAAACAACTGGAGGGCTTACCAACTCACTTCAATGTCTTTATTCTTAAATTTGCAGGTGATAAATGAAATATTTAAGGAAGCTTCTCCCCTCCATCTGAAGGAGTGTTTCTTGCGTTACTGGCAATCATTAAAAGAGCTGAATCACAGACTCTCTGGATTTACCAACACCAATCCATTTAACTGGAATTTGAAGTTCATCTTCAATAAATCGAACATAGTTTTGTGCATTAACAGGTAGTTCTTTAAACGTCCTTGCATTTGATATGTCTGTGTTCCATCCTGGGAGAGTCTTATATTGAACTTCAACTTTATTTAAGACTTCTTGGTTTGGTGGGATATGAGGTATGATTTCACCATCTAACTTGTAAGCAACTCCAACCTTGATTTCCGTAAACATGTCCAAAATATCCAACTTGGTAAGTGCCAATGCAGTAAATCCATTGATCATATGAGCATATTTGAGCAAAATGAGGTCCAACCAGCCACATCTTCTTTTCCTTCCAGTAGTTACCCAAACTCTCTACCCCTTGTTTGTAATAATTTTCCAATTTCATTTTCTTGCTCTGTAGGAAAGGCACCAATACTGACTCTAGTTGTATAAGCTTTCCCAACTCCATACACGTCTCCTACATTTTGAGGGGGCATACCCAAACCAGTACAAACACCTCCAACGGTACAATTTGAAGAAGTTACAAAAGGGTAAGTCCCAAAATCAATATCTAATAATGCTGCATTTGCACCTCCTACCAAGATTTTCTTTGGTGGTCCATGTAGAGCCTCATATAGGAAATAAACTCCATCTCTCACCATTGGTTTAATCCTTTCCATAGAACCCTTGAGTTTTTGTAATTCACCTTCAATGTCTATTTCCAAAGTGGGTTATATAGATTTGTATTGGTTAGCTAGAACTTTAAACCTCTCAGAGAAGCCATCAAAGTCAGAAACAAGGTCGTACATCCTAAGTCCACTCTGAGCAGCTTTGGAAGAATAAACTGGCCCAATGCCCTTTTTGTTGTACCCAAATTTTTTCCTGCTTGTTCTTGTCTCTGTTGTTCCTGGACACCATCAGCTGCTTGATGAAAATCAAATACAATATGAGCTCTGTCAGATATAACAAGCCTCTTTTCCCAGCCTTCTATCCTTTTCCTTTTTGAACATTTTTCTCTGCTTCAAACAATCTTGGTAGATGAATTACCACACCATTTCCAGTGAATGCAGTCACATTTGGATTAATTATTCCACTGGGTAAGAGATGAATATCATATTCCACAGAATCCGCAGCAACTATATGGCCAGCATTATTTCCTCCCTGGCAGCGGCACACGATGTCGGCGTCCTGCAACAGCAGATCCACCACCTTCCCTTTGCCCTCGTCGCCCCACTGCGCACCGAGCACCACCGTCACCCGGTTTCCTCCGGGCCGCGCCCTGGGGCGGCCGCCATCGCCGTTGGGCAGGGAGGATGCCGCGGGGTAGGTCTCGGCCAACGCCATGGCTCCAGTGACGCGAGGAGAGCCCGAAGGAGACGCGGCCGGCGAGGAGCGAGCTAACTCAACTGCTCAGCAACCGCCAGCCACATGCGGAGGAAGAAGGTAGATGGGACTTTTTATTGTGCCACCTTTACATTGCCTATTTTGTGCTCTACAAACCTGAAGTTTAAATGTGATAGACCTGCCCACTGGTTATCACATATGTTAAGAACATCATTTTTTAAATTTGTATTTTGAGACAGAGTCTCACTCTGTCATGCAGGCTGGAGAACAGTGATGTGATCTCAGTTCACTGCAACCACCACCTCCTAGGTTCAAGTGATTCCCCTGCTTCAGTATCCTGAGTAGCTAGGATTACAGGTGTGCACTACCATGCCCAGATAACTTTTGTATTTTTAATAGAGACAGGGTTAAATACAAAAATTAGCCGGGCATGGTGGCAGGCACCAGTAATCCCAGCTACTCAGGAGGCTGAGGGAGGAGAATCATTTGAACCCGGGAGGCAGATGTTGTAGTGAGCTGAGATCGCCTCACTATACTTTAGTTTGGGTGACAGAGCAAGACTCGGTGTCAAAAAAAAAACAAAAAAAAAAAAGAGAGAGAGAGAGGGTTTCATCACGTTGGCTAGGCTGCTCTCGAACTCCTGACCTCAAGTGATCTACTGCCTCAGCTTCCCAAAGTGCTGGGATTACAGTCATGAGCCACCACACCCAGCCAAGAACATCATTTTTATTTTCATTTATTTTAAAAATTTATTTATTTATTTAGAGACAAGATCTCACTCGTCACTCAGGCTAGAATGCACTGGTGCTATCATAGCTCATTATAGCCTCAAACTCCTGCATGCAAGCAATCCTCCTGCCTCAGCTTCCCAAGTAGCTGGGACTACAACTGTGTGCTACCACACTTGGCTAATTTTTAAATTTTTGTAGAGGCAGTGTCTTGTTATGTTGCCTAGGCTGCAAGAGCATTACTTATAATATATCTTAAAATGTTACTATTTTCAACAAAAAGAGTCAAACTGCACAAAATATTTCAAGAGATTTATTCTGAGCCAAATATGAGTGACCGTGGCCCATGACACAGCCCTCAGAAAGTCCTGAGAACATGTGCCCAAGGTGGTTGGGGTATAGCTTGCTTTTATATATTTTAGGAAGGCATGAGACATCAATCAAATACATTTAAGAAATACACTGGTTTGGTTTAGAAAGGCAGTACAGGCCAGGCACAGTGGCTTACGCCTGTAATCCCAGCACTTTCGGAGGCTGAGGCAGGCAGATCAGGAGTTTGAGACCAGCCTGGCTAACATGGTGAAACCCTGTTTCTACTAAATATAGAAAAAAATTAGCCAGGCTGGTGGTGTGTGCTGTAATCCTGGCTACTCCGGAGGCTGAGACAGGAGAATCGCTTGAACCCAGGAGGCGGAGGTTGCAGTGAGTTGAGATTACACCACTGCACTCCAGCTTGGGCAGCAAGAGCGAAACTCCATCTCAAAAAGAAAAAAAAAAAAGGCAGGACAACTCAAAGAAGGGGCTTCCAGGTTAAAGGTAAATTTAAAACATTTTCGGTTGACAATTGGTTGCATTTATCTGAAGACCTGGGATTAATGAAAAGGAATGTTCAGGTTGAGACAAAGGATTGTGGAGATCTCAGATAGCAGACTTCAGAAAGAGAGCAGGTTGTTGGCGGGCATGGTGGCTTATGTCTGTAATCCTAACACTTTGGGAGACCGAGGCAAGTGGATACCTGAGGTCAAGAGTTCAGGACCAGCCTGGCCAACGTGGTTAAACCCTGTCTCTACTAAAAATACAAAAATAAGCTGAGCGTGGTGGCATGCACCTGTAATCCCAGCTACTCAGGAGGCTGAGGCAGGAGAATTGCTTGAACCTGGGGGCGGTGGGGAGTGGTGGAGAGGTGCTGGGGTTGCAGTGAGCTGAGACTGTGCCACTTCATTCCAGCCTGGAAACAAAACTCCATCTTGGGGAAAAAAAAAGAGAGAGAGCAGGTTGTGAAATGTGTCTTACTGGACCTGAAAAGGTGCCTGGCTCTTAGATGATTATCTCCTGGATCTGGAAAGGAAGTCAGGAAAAACAAAGGGGAAAGGTGATTCTCTACAGAATGTGGATTTTTCCCATAAGAGATTTTGCAGTGCAATTTCAAGGTATGGCAAGGAAATATATTTTGGGGTTAAATATGTTTCCTTGTCTCATAATGTTATACCAGAGTCAGATTGAAAAGTCAGTCACAATATGTAGAGTCAAATAAAACCCATCTGATTAGAATTTATGGTTTGTGGGACATGACTCCCTAGACCCCTTAGGTAGGAATCTGGGCAAGATAAAAAAACCAGAACTTAGTTCTATTATTTTGAATTTACCCTAGTCTTGCCTTCAAATAAATTCAGTGGAGAGCAGATACTTTTCTTGAGGTTAGCGTCAGCTAGGGCCTGGAGAAAACCAGCAGGAAGTACTAGAGAATTCAAGGTCCTCACCTTTACTGCCCTCCCTACCCTGCCCTCAAGAGCAGAAAGAAGCATAGACTGATGCTAGGCTTCAACTAGTTAGTTCAATGATGCTACCATAATTGTGAACAATTCTGTTAATTTAAAACTGAAAGAAAGAAAGAAAGAAAAAGCAAGCAAGCGAGCTAGTGAGGTATTTTAGTTGGTTAGTGGTCATGTCTGTATTCTTTAGAATCCATAAACTGTTTTGGCCTTACTTACACAGAGCCATCACCTCTACACTTTGCTTATTTTTGTTGTGACTTTTTAATGGACTTGCTTCTAGTTGCAAATGAATTATTTGGTTATAGCACAGAAAACTGACAAGAAATATGCCTTAACAATCTTTCTTTCCCTTCCTTCCTTCCTCCCTAACTTCCCTCCAACCTTCATTCAGTCCTTCCTTTCCTTTCGTCCTTCCATCCATCCATTATTACTCACCCTCTTTCTTTTTTTTTTTTTGGGAGTTGCCCAGGCTGGAGTGCAATGGCAAGATCTCTGCTCACTGCAATCTCCACCTCCTGGGTTCAAGAGAGTCTCCTTCCGCAGCCTCCTGAGTAGCTGGGATTACAGGCACCTGCCATCATGCTCAGCTAATTTTTGTTTTTTTGTTTTTTTTTTTGAGATGGAGTCTCACTTTGTGGCCCAGGCTGGCATGCTGTGGCATGCTCTCAGCTCACTGCAACCTCTGCCTCCCAGGTTCAAGCGATTCTCTTGCCTCAGTCTCCCAAGTAGCTGCGCTTACAGGCACCTGCCTCTACGCCCAGCTAATTTTTTGTATTTTTAGTAGAGACAGGGTTTCATCATGTTGGCCAAGCTGATCTTGAATTCCTGACCTCAGGTAATCCACCCGCCTCAGCCTCCCAAAGTGCTGGGATTACAGTCATGAGCCACTGTGCCCAGCCCGATGTTCTAATTTATGGAAAGTAAGAAATAGGTTATTTTCCACAAACACTGGGAACTTTTGAAGAGTCAAGAAACATACATACACATTATGTCAAAAGAAAAAAGATTGGCAGATAGGATCAAACAATTGTTGAATTGCTTTCAGGATTATTGCAGTTAGAGTATATCTTCATAAATGTGAAGCTGTTAGCTTGAGGAACCTTGGAAGGCAACTGTTAGAGGAGTGTTTATATGCCTTTCATTCCTTCAATCCTTCATTCATTCAACAAACATTTATTTAGTTTTTACCATGAATTGAGCAATGCTTTAGTTTTAAAGTCACAACTCTGAAGGCAGGACAAGATCCTGGTGCTCAGAAAATTGACATTCTTGTTGGGAAGACATATGCAGACAAACAAGAGAAGTCAGAAATGTTAGTTTCTCTACCATGTAGTGAATTAGAATAGGTGACTAGAAATTGGAAGCACTTTAGAGGAGGTAGTCTTTGAAGACCTTTCTAAAGAGGTGACATTAAGGGAATAATCTGAATGACACAAAACCATGAGACTTCAGGAGAAAGCATTCCCTAAATAGGAACTAGTTGGTGTAGAGGCAGGAATAGGTTTTGTGCAACTGAGAAAAGTCCAGAGCAGCTGGGGAATACTGAGCCAAGGGGTGGATGTTCTAAGTGGAAAGCAGAGAAGCAGACAGGCCCAGATCAGCAGGGCATGTGAGCCAGGAGGAGGTATTTGGATTTCACTGTGATTATAATGGGAAGCTCCAATCAAGGAGGGCAGTGTCATTTTTGATTTGCATTTTAAAAAGTTGTGCCCGGCTTCTGTGTAATGAACGGATTATAGAGAAGCCAAAGTAAAAGCCAGGAGACCAACTAGGAAACTAGTCTAGTAGTCTTGACAGGAGATGAAGAGGCTATAAACTAGGGTGAAAGTGGCGAGAAGTGGAAGATTTGGGATATATTTTGGAGGTGGATCTGATAGGATGTCCTGATGGATTAGTTGGAAGGAGAAGAAGTGGTGAGATAAAGAGATTTTTAGTTTGAACTATCTATGTAGCTGGTAGCAACACATACTGAGACAGGAAAACTGGTGATGAAATTTTGAGGATGAAAATGAAAGAAATAGTTTTGTTTGGGTCATGTTAAGTTTGAGATGCTCACTAGACATCCAAGAAGAAATATGAAGTAGGTAGTTTGTTATGTAAGTCTGGAAATCTGGGGCGAGCCGGGCTAAAGATACAGATTTGGAAGTCTTGATCAGATAGATGAAATTTAAAGCCAGGGGACTGGTTGAGATTACTTCTAGGCTGAGTGTAACAGATAAAAGCAAGGGCCCTGGAACAGAGAAGGGGGCACTCCAACATTAAGATATGCAGTAGGCTGGGTGCAGTGGCTCACGCCTATAATCCCAGCACTTCAGGAGGCCGAGGCGGGTGGATCACGAGATCTGGAGATTGAGACTATTCTGACCAACATGGTGAAACCCCATCTCTACTAAAAATACAAAAATTAGCTGGGCGTGGTGGCAGGCGCCTGTAATTCCAGCTACTTGGGAGGCTGAGACAGGAGCATTGCTTGAACCTGGGAGTTGGAGGCTGCAATGAGCTGAGATTGCACCACTGCACTCTAGCCTAGCAACAGAGCGAGACTCCCTCACAAAAAAAAAGAAAGAAAAAGAAAGAAATAAAGAGAAAAAAAAAGAAAGAAAAAAGAAAGAGAAAGAGAAAGAAGAAAGAAAGAGGAAATTTGGCTAGGCGCGGTGGCTCACGCCTGTAATCCCAGCACTTTGGGAGGTTGAGGTGCATGGATCATGAGGTTAGGAGTTCGAGACCAGCCTGGCCAACATGGTGAAACCCTGTCTCTATGAATAAAGTACAAAAAATTAGCCAGGCGCAGTGGCGGGTGCCTGTAATCCCAGTACTCGAGAGGCTGAGGCAGGAGAATCGCTTGAACCCAGGAGGCGGAGGTTACCAAGAGCCGAGATTGTGCCACTGCAGTCTAGTCTGGGTGACAGGGCAAGACTTCATCTTGGAAAAAAGAAGAAGAAAAAAAGATATGTAGTAGACAAGCCATCAGACAGAGAGGGAATGGGCATTGAGGAGGAAAACCAGAACGTATAGTGTCAAGGAAGCCAAGTGAATAAATAACTCAAGGAGAGAGTGGTCAACTGTTTTCTAAATAGGAAACAGTCAAAGTTGAAACAATAAAGTTGTCACTGGAATAGGCAACATGCAGGTCATTAGTGATCATAAGAGCAGCCTTATTGGAGTCAGTGGGACACAGGCTACAGAGGCTTGACTGGAATGAGTTGAGAAGAAAATACAGAGCAAGAAAGTGCAGCAATTATAGATGTGTAGGTCATCTTGAAGATCTTGAGACAGAAGACAGAAATCAAGTATAACGGGAACGCTGCTGGGCAACTGTTATAGGAGTAATTACACACCTTTCATTCCTTCAATCCTTCCTTCCTTTATTCAACAAATATTTATTTAGTGCTTACCATAAATTGAGCAATGTTTTAGTTTTGGAGTCACAGCACTGAAGTGGGGGGACAAGATTCTTGCGCTCAGAAAATTGACAATCTTATTGGGGAAGACATGTGCCTATCTGAGATCTGTGGTTATTAATGTAAAATGAGCCCAACAATCCCAGTTATATATATATATCTCTAGTGATATTTAGACACTTTCCTATTTCTACACTTGATCTTAGCCAAAAGACAGAGAAGCAATGACACTTTCCTATTCCTATTTTTTTTCTTTTTTTTAGATGAAGTCGCGCTCTGTCACCCAGGCTGGAGTATAGTGAATGGTGTGACCTCAGCTCACTGCAACCTCTGCCTCCTGGGTTCAAGATACTCCTGCCTCAGCCTCCCGAGTAGCTGGAAGTATAGACATGTGCCACCATCCCCGGCTAATTTTTGTATTTTTAGTAGAGACAGGGTTTCACCATGCTCACCAGGCTGGTCTTGAAGTTTTGACCTCAGGTGATCCACTTGCCTTGGCCTCCCAAAGTGCTGGGATAACAGGCATGAGCCACCACAGCCAGCCTTCTATTCCTATTGATCCGGCGAGGCAGAGAGTAGGTGGTTAATTGAACTTTAACCAGGGTTTGGGCTATGCTAGACAAAAGCAATGGAGGAAGAGAAAGGTGAAGAAGTTAAGCATATTTGCAAAGGGAAAAGTGTAAAGTTGGACCATGGGCTTTAGGCTGGGTTTTGATGGAAATGAGTAGGCTAGGGAAATGACTGATAGTAAGAAAGTAAGAGGGGCCAATGGATTCGAAGTCTTGCTGGGGATCAAAATAAATAGATGGGGGCTGGGTGGATATTAATGTAGAAGAGCTGAACAGATAGGAATCAGTGATCAGACAGGGTAAGCAGAACTGCTATGTGTAGGAAGCTGCCAGATTAGTGAAGGGTATTCTTACATGGTTATGTCTCACCCACCGCTTATTTTCTTTTAGAGTAATTAAGTTCTCTAGTGTATTATTCCCATGATGGAGTTACCATGAACTGTGCAGGGGAGTACACAGATTTTCAAATAATCCATCTAGCTCAGCTGTAGAAGACAGTCTATTATATTATTCAAAGGATTCTATAGGAGAATTCAGTAAAGAAGGCCTTGGCATGTAACACAAATAAGCAGCTTTAAACTTTTTTTTTTTTTTTTTTTTGAGACAGAGTCTTGATCTGTCTCCAAGCGGCCAGGCTGGAGTGCAGTGGCAGGCTCACTGCAACCTCTGCCTCCTGGGTTCAAGCAATTCTCTTGCCTCAGCCTCCCGAGTAGCTGGGACTACAGGCGCACACCACCACGCCCAGCTAATTTTTGTATTTTTAGTAGAGACAGGGTTTCACCATGTTGGCCAGGATGGTCTCGATCTCTTGACCTCTTGATCCACTCACCTCTGCCTCCCAAAGTGATGGGATTATAGGCGCGAGCCACCTCGCCTGGCCTAACTTTTTTTTTTTTTTTAAAGACAGGGTCTCCCTTTGTCACCCATGATGGAGTACAGTGGTGAGATCATAGCTCACTGCAGCCTCAACCTCCCCGGGCTCAGGTGATTCTCCCACCTCAGCCTCCTGAGTAGCTGGGACCACAGGCACACACCACCACACCTAGCTAATTATTTTATTTTTTATTTTGGTAGAGACAAGGTGTTGCCATGTTGTCCAGGCTGGCCTCAACCTCTTGGGCTCAAGAGATCTGTTTGCTTCCGTCTCCCAAAAAGCTGGGATTACAGGCATAAGCCAGTGTGCCTGACCCTAAACTAATTTTTGAAAAACAAACCAAAAAGAGAAAAAAAGTCACTTTTTTTTTTTTTTGAGATTTTCACTCTTGTTGCCCAGGCTGGAGTGCAGTGGCACAATCTTGGCTCACCACAACTTCCGCCTCCTGGGTTCAAGTGATTCTCCTGCCTCAGCCTCCCGAGTAGCTGGGATTACAGGCATGCGCCAACATGCCTAGCTAATTTTGTATTTTTAATAGATACAGGGTTTCTCCATGTTGGTCAGGCTAGTCTTGAACTCCTGACCTCAGGTGATCCACCTGCCTTGGCCTCCCAAAGTGCTGGGATTACAAGTGTGAGCCACCGCTCCCGGACAAAAAGTCACTTTTATCACCCCATGTCACTGAGAATGTTTCCCATAATGTCTGAAAATAAAGCACCTCATGTTTAGAAAGATGGAAAAGTATGTGGTTTGTAAGTGTATTATCACTAGTGATTATTAATATATTAGCTGTAGGCATGACTGTTCTGCTGCACCATTGAAACACACACATAATAAAAAACGAAATATATTTGGGATAGAAAAATCGTATTACATTATATAAGGCAGTATACTTTACAAAACATTTTCCTATTAACTCATTTGCAAATATTTAATTTGCTGCTTCTTTTCCAAAAAGCACTCCATTCATTATTTCATAGGCTTCATTCAGTGTTTAGTTAGTTTGTTCCCCCCACCCCCAGCAAGGTTAGTTCCACTATTCCCTCTCCTTCCCTATTCAAGCAACATTAAAGGCTTTTCCTACTAGGGTGCAAACTGAGCCTCTTGGCTTGTGAATATTGGCAGAATGGTGGGACGCAGGAGCTGTGATTTTCGAGTTAAATAATGACATCGTGCCTGGAGGTCAGTTCCAAGTCCATTTCGTTTTGGCACGATATTTATCTGTGACCTCATTTTTTTCTTAATCTGTAAAACGGAGGCATTAATGACCATTTACTTCATATATCTATTATCAGAGTAGGACTTAACAATTCCTTAGGAGAGTAGGTCAAGCACGGGCTTTAGAAAGAGAAAGTGCAACACGAGAACATCAGCCTATTATATTAAAAATTGTTTTGATCCAGAAAAGACAACCTCAAACTTCTCTTGCCAATTCAAATTCCAGCTTCTTCCTACCCTTCTTTCCTAAATCTTTGCTTTCTCTTTGCCTGAAATTAGATGCAGGAAGGGAACAGAGAAAGGAAACCTGGAAAAGGGCAGGGAAGCCCAACAGACCGGTTAGGCACGACTGCGATTCGCTAGTCGGCTTCAACTCAGGGGCTAAGAGGTAGAGTCAGCGTTTCCAGCAGAAACCAGGATCTAGCTCAGGCTCAATACCATGTCCAGGGCTAGGAGCAATTACGGGAAGGCTGACCCCCGACACATTTTACAAAACAGTCTGAGGCGTCCCCTCTTCCCGACTGGGTCAGGGAGAGATACCCCCACAGGCCAGGCCCCAGGGGTCTTCGCTCGCTTCCCACTAGCGGGCACGCGGTCGGCGCGTGGACGCGGCCCTCTGACGGAGGCCGGGCGTGCGCTCTGCAGCAGCGGCGTCCCTCAGCCAGCCGGAAGAAGCGGCGGCGCCAGCGCCCTGCCGCCTGTCCGTCACACATCGCCCATGCTGCCACTGCTTCCGATTGGTTCCAGGCCCGGCCCAGCCCCCTTCCAGCCCCGCCTCCCGCGGATGGACAGGAGAGGGGAGGGGCGGAGGGCCCGCCCCCCGGCGGCCGCGGGCGGCCCGCCCAGCTGTCAGTTACGGGGGCCGCCCGGCGGGCGGGCGGGAGGCGCTCGCAGGCTGCCTAGTCGTTCGCTGGGTCTATCTCGCGCGGTCCCTCTCGCCGCCTGTGGGGAAGTCGGGGCCGCCCGAGCGGCTGCCGCCACCGCCTCGCCCCGGCCGCTTTCCCGGTCCCCTCCCGGCCCAGCCCCTCCCGCCCGCGCACCCCGAGTAGTGAGTGGCTCCGCGTAGGGTCCGGAGAGTCACCGCGGCGGCACCGGGTGGTGGTTAAACCATGTTGAGGAGGATTTTACAGAGGGTAAGACAGTGAAACCGTCTTTCCGGCAGCACGTGAGCGGGACAGCCGGAGTCTGGGGCCGCGGCGCGGGCGCCCCTCCTCAGCGCCGGCTCCTTCCTTCCCTAGGCCCCGTAGCCCGGCAGACGCTTAGGCCGCGGTCGCCCGGCCGGGGGCGGGGGGGGCGGGGGGGGCGGGCGGGGCCGGCGCGGCGGGGCGGCAGGCGGAGCCCCGGTGGCCCCCGCTGCGGCGCGGGGCCCCGTCCATGCGTGCGGGCTGCGAGCTGGAGGGTGTGGTGCTGGCGCGTTCCTCCCGGGATCCGGGAGTGGGAATGAAAATGGAGAGTTGGGGCCGGTTGGACGGGCCGGCCCGCCGCCTGCCGGCCTGGAGAACGCTCCGTGGGAGATTGCGGGCGGCTTGCTTCGCCCTTCCCCACCCACCGCGCTCCCCGTGCCCCCCAAATTGACACGACGCGCACCTGCCACACAGCGCTCCGCTTTCCTTTCTGGACCACATTGGAGGGTGGTGTGGTGAGCCCTGGCCTAGCCTGGGCCCAGCCGTGGGACTGCCACTGGCAAAGTCAGCCGAGAAGGAAGATGTTACTCACTGTTGGAAACTTTTTTTTAATTAAAAATGCGTTTCCTGTCCAAGCCCATTACCTTATTATGTCTAAATCCGCAGTAGGTTGATCAAGTGGTATACACTTAGTTTCTGCCAGTGCTGACTCTGAAACCCGGAAAACCTTGAGGTTAGAAAGATTAGAGCGTTGGAAAGCTGTAGGTATATCATTTAGGAAACAGTTACTACAACAACATAATTCACATCTCTTCTCCCATGAGAGTTATTGTACCTATCAAGTGTTAAAGGTTTTTTTTTTTGTATAGTTTTTTTCCTCTCTTTTTGAGGCTGTTAAGAGTGTAACACAATATAAATGATTAAAAAGTAGGTGCCAAGCCCATTAGTTCTTCACCGAGTGAGTAGGATAACTAGTTGAAAGGACAAAATAAATTAGTGAATTTGTAGGATTCAGCTGAGGCATGTGCCGAAGAGGGTTGAGTCATCCAGTAGATAGGAAGGGAGTGCTCTTGCTTCTGCCTAGCTTTCTCCTGAAATAATGAAGTCATGTGAAACTTGGTCAGTTACTATAGGGAGAAATAGTTAACTTCTTTATCTGACACCCTGTATTGACATTTAATTGTATTTTGCAGTGGTTTTGTCAGTTTTGAAATCTCGGTAAGCGATGATTTTGGCAGTAGCAAGGGCATGTCCTTTACTTTCCCCATCACTTCCTTAGTTCAGCAGCAAAGACATCTGTGCCTGGTTTACTTGCAGGCTTTAGGAGATTTTTCTTTTATCAGACCTGGAAGAACTGATTACCTCATGTCTCAGACTTTGTTTCTGTCATAGTTCTACAAGTGAAAATTAGTTTGCCTGTGGTTTGCTTTGAAGTTTACAAATAAAAGTGTTTATTGATTTAAGAGTGGCTTCTGTATAGACTGGTTTTCAGAAATATGGGATGCTTGGTTTAAAGTTAAGCATCGAGATTATATGAAGTTCATTTTTAATGTTGGTGTGTACCTATCAACTGTTAAACACACTTCAGTTGAAACTACAAAGTTGAAATTGATTGTGTTTTTTGCAGAGATGTGATATTGAATCATCACATCCGAATAAGTCAATTGACAACTGAATTTCTTAACATCGGGGCAGTTGACATTTGTGACTGGATAATTCTTTGTTGTGGGAGGCTGCCCTGTGCATTGTAGGATGTTAGCAACATCTTTGGCATCTACCCCCACTAGATGCTAGTAACATTCCCCTATATCCCTTCTCCCTTGTTGTGATGACCAAAAATATCTCCAGATTTTACCAAATGTCCCATAGGGGCAAAATTGAGTCTGGTTGAGAATCACTGTGTTAAATGCATTAACTCTTTAATAGGAAAGTTTGAAGTGTTTCTCACAGTTAAGTAGTTAACTGTCTTTTATTCGGTGTGTTTATATTGAGTTTCAGTAAATGCCAGGCTTTATGCTAAGGGCTGGGAAACAGTTCATTAAGCTATAAGTCCTCCCTTTAGAACTCACAGCCTGTTTGGGAGGTGAACATTTAAAAGTAATGACAGTGGTACATAATAGAATAATGAAGAGGACAGAGGACCCAGGAGGCACTCTGTGGGAGGAGGATAGGGCAATTAGGAAAAGCTTCAGGAAGGAGGCGTATTCACAGCTCAGAATGGGGAAGGGCATGTCAGACAGAGGGAACAGCAAATGCAAAGAAATGGAGTCATAAAAGGCGTAGGTAGTACTGTGGGGAGTGTGAACAATGAAACTTAGAAAGTGAGATGTTATTTAACAGTTAGTAAGACATGAAACTACTTTGGTGGCTAAAGACCAAATTGTGAGAGTCCCTTTGAAGAAGTTCAGCTTTTATTTTGTAGTTGGATCAGTGTTAATGCTGAATATCTAATAGGGTCATTTGATAAATATCTTAAATAAATCTGGTGATATATTTTACTTGTTCAGAAGGTAGAATATATATTAACTGGTGGTATTTACCAGCAAGTATGACTGGAATCTTTAAATTGTGTAACATGGCAACCATTTATTTTACCCTACCCTGCTAATCTTATTTCTCAGCACAGATATTAAGGTATAAGATTAAAGCTATTGGCTAGGCATAGTGGCTCCCGCCTGTAATCCCAGCACTTTGGGAGGCTGAGGTGGGTGATCATGAGGTCAGGAATTTGAGACCAGCCTGGCCAACATGGTGAAACCTTGTCTCTACTAAAAATACAAAAATTAGCCAGATGTGGTTGCGCACGCCTGTAGTCCCATCTACTTAGGAGGCTGAGGCAGGAGAATCGCTTGAACCCAGAAGGTGGAGGTTGCAGTGGGCAGAGATTGTGCTATTGCACAACAGCCTGGGCAATAGATCGAGACTCCAACTCAAAAAAAAAAAAAGATTAAAGCTACTGCTAATTTGGAGATTTCTTTGAAATGGACTCTGTGCTTTGAAATTATGTGGCATTCCTTTAACATTTTGTTTTTAGATGACCTTTTTATTTTAAGCATTCTTATATTCTTTTCTTCTGAATAGTGTCCTTTAAATAGCATTTTTTAAAAGAAGAAACAAAGTGCTTACAGTCAATTAGAACTCAAAGTCTTTGAACATCATCAATAAGTCTCAGGATACATTACAGAAATTTGGTTTCTGGTTCTCCTGCTTCTGTTCCTCCTCCTGCTCCTGCTCCTTTTTCTTTTTCATTAACTTTTACTGAGGTGTTTGTTTGAGGCTTGAAAGAGCCTGGGGATAAACAAAACAAAACTAAACAAAAAAACCTCAAAACAAAACCAAAATGAAGTAGCTCCGATATGTATGTATTGAAAATTTTACTTAATAGTTCTTTGAAGAAAAACATGAATTTAAAGGACTTGATGGTTAGAAAGATAATCAACATGTAGTACCTTAGGCAGCTTGTAAACTTTGTTGCCATTTCTTTAAGTATTATAACTTACTATGGGCTGGCTTAGTGGCTCATGCCTATAATTCCAGCACTTTGGGAGGCCAAGGTGGGCAGATCACTGAGGTCAGGAGTTCAAGACCAGCTTGGTCAGTGTAGTGAAACCTTGTCCCTGCCAAAAAATCCAAAAATTAGCTGGGCATGGTGATGCGTACCTGTAGCCCCAACTGCTTGGGAGGCTGAGGTGGGAGAATTGCTTGAACCCGGGAAGCAGAGGTTGCAGTGAGCTGAGATTGTACAATCACTGTACTCTAGCAACAGAGTGAGACCCTGCCAAAAAAAAAAAAAAGTAACTTACTGTGATTAGTTTTTTTTTGCCTTTTTTTTTCTTTTTCTTTTTGAGACATCTGTTGTGGGCCTACTGTATGCTGTGCAGACCATGGTGGGTAAAGCAGGCGTGAATTTTTGTGGAGCTTAGTATCGACTGAAAGAGAGTGGAATTGTTCGGGGAGTCATACAACTATACCACTGAGTGAGTTCTAGGAAGGACAAACACAGGGTGCCTCAGGAACACCCAGCAAGAGGTCCCTGGTCTTGGATGTCAGGAAGGCTTTCCAGATTAGTTGTGTATCTAAGTTTGATGAAAGTATTACTGATTTCAACCAACAGAATGGGAAAAAATTTTTGCAATCTACCCATCTGACAAAGGGCTAATATCCAGAATATGCAAAGAACTAAAACAGATTTACAAGAAAAAAAAACAAGCCCATTCAAAAGTGGGCAAGGATATGAACAGACACTTTACAAAAGAAGACATATATGAGGCCAACAAACATATGAAAAAATGCTCACTGTCACTGGTCGTTAAGAGAAATGCAAATCAAAACCACAGTGAGATACCGTCTCACGCCAGTTAGAATGGTATTCATTAAAAAATCTGGAGACAACAGATGCTGGAGAGGATGTGGAGAAATAGAAATACTTTTACACTGTTGGTGGGAGTGTAAATTAGTTCAACCATTGTGGAAGACAGTGTGGTGATTCCTCAAGGACCTAGAAATAGAAATTCCATTTGACCCAGCAATCCCATTACTGGGTATGTATCCAAAGGATTATAAATCATTCTATTATAAGGACACATGCACACGTATGTTCATCGTAGCACTGTTTACAATAGCTAAGACTTGGAACCAACCCAAATGCCCATCGATGATAGACTGGACAGGGAAAATGTGGCACATATACACCATGGAATACTATGCAGCCATCAAAAACAATGAGTTCATGTCCTTTGTAGGGACATGGATGAACCTGGAAACCATCATTCTCAGCAAATTGACACAAGAACAGAAAATCAAACACCACATGTTCTCACTCATAGGTGGATGTTGAACAATGAGAACACGTGGACACAGGGAGGGGAGTGTCACACACTGGGGTCTGTCGGCGGGGAACTAGGGGAGGGACAGTGAGGGGTGGGGAGTTGGGGAGGGATAGCATGGGTAGAAATGCCAGATATAGGTGATGGGGAGGAAGGCAGCAAACCACATTGCCATGTATGTACCTATGCAACAATCTTGCTTGTTCTTCACATGTACCCCAAAACCTAAAACTAAAATATATATTAAAATAATAATAATAATAATTTGAAAATAAGCATTAATTTCCTAAAAAAAGTATTACTAATTTATTGAAATGAATTTTAAAAAGTGACAGATAATGGAATTATTTTCTTTTTGAGTAGTTTTTTATTTTTTATTTTTTTTTTGTTTTAGCATGTTGGGAATAAAGAAGAGATTAAGATATTAGAGAACCAGGACTAGAACTAAGAATAAAGAAGCGCTAAGAAATGAAAGAACCATGGCCGGTACTCAATTTTCTTCTCTAATCCCGGTGGCCTTTTGCTTGAGCTAAAGTGATAACGTAATTTAGTAGCCAAGAACGTGAACTCTGATGCCAGACTACCTGGGTTTGAATCCTATTCCATTTACTACCTGTGTAGTTTCGGAGAAGTTACTTCTCTGTGTCTCAGTAAAATAGTTATAATAATAATACCCTCTTCATAGAGTTGAGAACTAGATAACTAATATGTATAAAAGTCTTGCAGCAGTATCTGGCACATAGTAACCTCTGTGTAAGTGTTATCTGCTGCTAATGTTGGTGTTTTGTTGTTTTTGATGGTTTTTTTTTTTTTTTTGTTTTTTGAGACAGGGTCTTGCTCTGTCAGCCAAGGTGGAGTGCAGTGGCACCATCATGTTCACTGCAGCCTCTACCTCAAGTGGTCCTCCTGCCTTAGCCTC
This sequence comes from Cheracebus regulus, assembly GCA_963574635.1. Lineage (NCBI taxonomy): Eukaryota > Metazoa > Chordata > Mammalia > Primates > Pitheciidae > Cheracebus > Cheracebus regulus. Next base: position 21,775 of record CAUYQU010048378.1, read on the forward strand.
AGGAGTAGCTGGGACTGTAGGCAAGAACTACCACACCTGGCTGATTTTTATAATGGTGTTTTGGTGTTATTATAAACTCCAAATTTCTTTAAGGAACACTTTTCTTATCACTTCCTTGTTTTATTTTTTTAATCTTTTATTTTTTTTTATTTTTTTTTTTTGTAGATGAGGGCTTAGAACATAGGTGCATTCATTTTATGTACTACCGAACATTTATTCTGTGCTAACTACTGTGCTGGGCCTGCAGATAAAACACTCTTGAGAACAACAGCAACAAAAAGACCTGCTGAGTTTTAATGGAGGAGACAGATAATTACAAAACAATGTGATAAGTGTTGTAATAGATACACAGAGGAAGAGTTTGTAAGCACAAAAGAAAAAGTGACTGTGGCAGAGACGGGGTGTGGTAGGGGAGGGCAAGGAATAGAGATTGAGGAAGTCTTTGCAGAGGATGGAAGTGACTCAGGCAAGGAGGGATAAAGGAGAGAAGGGCATTTTAGAGATAGGAACTAGACAAATCCAAGAGCATGATATAGTTTAGTTATGGAGTAGGGGGATTGTGAGTATTTCAGCATGTGGATGGAGTGGTTGAAACAGGTAGCTTGAAGGGTTTTGGACCTTATACTGTAGACAGGAGCCACAGAGAATTTTAAAGTTATCAAATTTGTAATAAGGAAAACCCTCCCAAAATACTTCTTCCAGATAATCTTTATTTTATATTTTAATTAATTAATTTTGAGACAGAGTTTTGCTCTGTCACCCAGGCTGGAGTGCAGTGGCACAATCTCTGCCCACTGCAACCTCCACCTCCTGGGTTCAAGCAATTCACCTGCCTCAGCCTCCCGAGTAGCTGGGACTACGGTTGTGCACCACAACCCCTGACTAATTTTTTTTATTTTTTTATTTTTAGTAGAGAGAGGGTTTCCTCACGTTAGCCAGGCTGGTCTTGAACTCTTGACCTCAGACGATCTGCTCATCGTCGCCTCCCAAAGTGTTGGAATTATCGGTGTGAGCCACCATGCCTGAGATAATCTTTATATAAACAAATCAGTTGAGTCACTCTTCTTCCTAAAATATGTTGGTGACAACTCAGTGTCCGTAGGAGATGTGTAGACTTTTTACACTGGGACAAAAGGCCCTTATATTGTGCTCCCACTTCAGGATTATCTCCATATCCTTGTGTACATGCATTGATCTTGCTGTCTCTCACTAATTTTGTTTCTCACAATTTACCCATTCTCTCAGTTGTCCATGTTGCTCAGTTCAGATGGCACTAGGAATTATTTGCTTCCTTTTTTCCCTCTGCTCAAAGCACCCTATACTAATTATGAGACTAGGTTTTTGGAATTAAACCATTTTTTTAAGTACTGGGTTCTTTTTTTACTTATGAGAGTAACAACTTATGCAAAATTTCAAGCTTTCTGAGACCTAATTGCTTAATCTATAAGTTGAAGATAATATCTACTTCACAGTGCTAATGAAGAATTAAATGAAATGTTCATGAAGCGCCCATCAGAGTATCCAGCATTTAATAAACACTTATTATGTAATAGGTATTATATTACATATCTCTAGAAAATTTATGTTGCTTTTATAATTTATTTGGCTTCTATTAAACTGTGAGCTCCCTTACGGTAAAGAGTTTGTTGTCTTTTTAAAATATGTTTAGGTCTAACATGGTGCTTGATACCTAGTGGTTTTTCAGTAATATATATTGACTACTTGTTGGTCTTGTAGAGAGGATGACTTCACTGAGGAGAGATCAGCTAGGAAGTTATTGTAGTTTTTGGCCGGGCGCGGTGCTCATGCCTGTAATCCCAGCACTTTGGTAGGCCGAGGTGGGCAGATCACCTGAGGTCGGGAGTTCAAGACCAGCCTGACCAACATGGAGAAACCCCGTCTCTACTAAAAATGCAAAATTAGCTAGGCATGGTGGTGCACCCCTGTAGTCCCAGCTACTCTGGAAGCTGAGACAGGAGAATCACTTAAACCCAGGAGGTGGTGGTTGCGGTGAGCCAAGATTGTGCCACTGCACTCCAGCCTGGGCAACAAGAGTGAAACTCCGTCTCAGAAAAAAAAAGAAAAAAAAAGAAAGAAAGTTATTGTAGTTCTTAAAATCGTTGCTTATTGGGATCATTTGGAATTCTTTAAAACAAACCAAATTTTTGAGTTTCTCAATTGAATCAGAATTTCTGGACCTCTGGTCTTCGGTCTAGGGGGTAATGAAAGCTTGAATTCATGCAGCGGTTTTGGGGATAGAGAATAAATTGATTTTCAAGAAGAGGGATAGAATTGATATAACTTGTTGACTTGTGAGTAGTTTGGATAGCTGTATGTGTGGTGGAATAGACTAAGGTTTAGGATAGAGGAGGAGGAAAAGGTTGGGGAAGAAGATAAATGTGAACGAGAGGTCTGGACTTCCTAGTGATGTTAGGTAGGCAGGAGGAAATACAGGTCCAGCACTTAGGAAACAAGTAAAGGCGGGTGTTAGGTTTGTGTAAATGTTGGAAGATAAGTTGAGTCAAATAAGGACTGAGAAGTGCCCACTGAATACGACGATTGGGTCATGCCTATTTCAGTTTCAAGAGAGTCATAGTGCGAAATGAATGACTAGGAAGTATGGGAATAGAAACGGAGTACAGACTACATGGAAAGTATTGAAATATTAAATGCATTAATGTAATCTGTCATTCTTAGACCATCTTCTAATAACTTTCTTTTTATTCTTTTTCTTTCTTTTTTTTTTTTTTGAGACAGTCTCACTTTGTCGCTCAGGCTGGAGTGCAGTGGCGCAATCTTGGCTCACTGCAACCTTTGCGTCCCGGGTTCAAGTGATTCTCCTGCCTCAGCCTCCAGAGTAGCTGGGACTATAGGCACATCACCACACCCAGCTAATTTTTGTATATTTGGTAGAGACGGGGTTTCACCACGTTGGCCAGGATGGTCTTGATCTCCTGACCTCATGATCCACCTGCCTTGACCTCCCAAAGTGCTGGAGTTAGAGGCATGAGCCACTGTGCCTGGCCAATAATTTTATTTTCAAGGATTACAGATCTCCTCACATTAGTTTAAGTTGAAAGGGGGATTTATTGTAAGGTTTCATAGTGATTCAAGGTCTGGAATTACTGTATAGCTAGTTGGGTCTCTGGAGAGTAGGATCTAGAATGTGTCAGGGACAGAGGCAGCTCTTTTCTCTGTTTCACACTCTTTGATGGACCACTGGCTTCTTGTCTCCACTTCTCTGTGCCTATTCCTCTTCTTGCTGCTGCTTACTAAGTATGGCCAGCATTTCAATGGCCATCTGACATGATTCTGCATGCCTTTCACGTTAACTTTGCATAGCCAACTGGCCCAGTGTGTCTCATTTCCAAAATCCCAAGAGAAGAATCTAAAAGGTTCTTATCTTTTTTTGTCAGATCATGTGTAGGTCTCTGGATGACCAATAGAGTTGTTGCCTCTGGGTCAAGTGTTCATTGCTGGTCTAGTCAACCAAGGTTAGGGGTGGGGTAATATTCTATCTTCTAGGAGTTGTGGCACCATGAAACACACCTTTTGTATGTAGGTCATTCTTCTAGAAATAAACTTTACCATGCCTCTGTAACAGTGATAATGGTTCTGATTAAATTCATTTGGTTCTAGGAGTAAAGAATCTATCAGGTTAGCTCAAATAGTATAGTAATGGTTATAAGGATACATTCTGCAATACAGAAAGGTAGAATTTCATAGAAATCTAAGACCAAAATTGGGCTGAGCCTCTGAAACATTTTTGCCGGAAGGCTTTGCAGGATTAAGGCAGTGCTCTTTGGGAGCCCTGTGACAGGTCTTTATAGATTTTTCACTGTAGGGTTCAGCTATTAAGGGACTCAGTTCACCCATCTGCATCCTTGTTTCTGCTGTTAAATAATTTTCTTACTCTCTACACTAGTTTTTTTCTTAATACCATGGCTTCTGCACACTCAGAATCTATGGTTTTTGAAACTTTGGCTGGCTTGTAACTTTGATTTCCTCAAGTCCTTAAAGTACTCTTTATTTCATAACTACACTGTATGTCTGCTTAGTGTCAGTTTGTGAAGCTAATCAATCATGTTTTAGTTTGTAATTCACAGGCTTAAACACGGGACCCAATGTAGCTGTTCACTCCTGCATTGGTGCCCCTCCACCCCCACCCCATACTGTGCTGTTTCATTGACGTCTAGCTAGCTTGTGAATAGTTGAGCCCAAGTGATCACATCTGGTTAGTCAGCAATAGGCATGGGATCATATAACTTGTCTGTCTTGGGCTGTGTTCTCAACACGAACAGTGGTAGGACAGCTTACTTTAGGATGGATCATGGCCATTGCATGCCCTATGATTGACTGACATATTTAGTATAATAACATAAATAATTTAGATGCATAGACGTCTGTTTTAGTGGTGCATGGGCCATAGCAGTAGATGCAATTTAATAACAATCACATTCTTTCCTTTATCTCAGTTTTTAATATCAGATTGTGGTTAAATTTTACATAAGTATGCTAATATAAAAATTTTTCCAGTGTCTTGGTGGTATTTTATTTTATTTATTTATTTATTTATTTATTTTTTTGAGATGGAGTTTCGCTCTTGTTACTCAGGCTGGAGTGCAATGGCGTGATCTCGGCTCACCACAAGCTCTGCCTCCTGGGTTCAAGCAATTCTCCTGCCTCAGCCTCCCGAGTAGCTGGTACTACAGGCATGCGCCACCATGCCCAGCTAATTTTTTGTATTTTTAGTAGAGACAGGGTTTCACCATGTTGACCAGGATGGTCTCGATCTCTTGACCTCGTGATCCACCCACCTTGGCCTCCCAAAGTGCTGGGATTATAGGTGTGAGCCACCACGCCTGGCCTATTTCAACTTAAACTAAATAATGTTTGGAAAATATTTTAAGAGTTCTTTATACTGTGCTGTACCAAAATAATTGCTGTTTGAATGGATTAAGTGGTTGGTAGGTCATATTGAGGTAGATCTATAATAAAGAAGTATGAGTTTATTTTGTTCTGTAAAACTTTTTTCTTTCATATAACTTGTTTGCCCCTGCCTACATATTTTAAAAATATTTAAAAATAAAATATATTTCCAATTATGAAAATAAATCATATACATCATGAAAATTTGAAAAGTTCACAGAAAAGAAAAATTGAGAAGTAGCTTCAAAGTCAGACAGAATCCCAGCTTTGCCCATTATTACATTTGTGGTGTTATCTAAGGACTAAGTTAGCTTCTTCAAGCTTATTTTTTTTCCTCCACTTGGCTAAATGAGAGCAATCTGTTGTCTTTATACAAAGGATTGTTGTAAGGATTAAATTTTACAAAGCAATTCAAGTGCTTAGCAGAGTGCCCATCATAGAGTTTACATGTTAGCTATTACTATTGTTAATAAAAATATAGTCTTTCATTTAGTAGACTACCAACTGATATTTTTTCAACTACTATAAAACTCATTTCTTACGTGCTGGAATTTGAAAATGCGTATAATCTAGGGGAAGTTGATATCCAGAGCTTTATAATAAAATTTATGCCTCAGAATTATTTTGATTTTATTGAGTTTTTGAGTATAAAGGCACCAGAGCACGTTAAGAAATCACTGAATCTGGAATCAAAGACCTGAGTTCAGGTTCTATTTCTGCTGCCAGTATGATCATAGGAAAATCATTGAGCTTTTTCTGGACTTTATTTTCCTTATTTGTTCAATGAGGCCACCAGCTAGGTGATTTTTTTTTTTTTTTTTTTGAGACAGAGTTTTGCTCTTGTTGCCCAGGCTGGAGTGCAATGGCACGGTCTCGGCACACTGTAACCTCTACCTCCTGGGTTCAAGCAGTTCTCCTGCCTCAGCCTCCCGAGTAGCTGGGATTACAGGCATGCAACACCATGCCCAGCTAATTTTGTATTTTTAGTAGAGATAGGGTTTCTCCGTGTTGGTCAGGCTGGTCTCGAACACCCGACCTCAGGTGATCTGCCTGCCTCAGCCTCCCAAAGTGCTGGGATTACAGGCATGAGCCACCGCGCCCAGCCATCTTTTTTTCAGACACAGTCTTGCTCTGTTGCCCCAGCTGGAGTGCAGTGGTGCAAACATGGCTCATTGCAGCCTTGACTTCCTGGGCTCAAGAGATTCTCCTGCCTCAATCTCCCGAGTAGCTGGGACTACAGGCACATGCCACCATACTTGCCTATTTTCTGTATTTTTTGTAGAGAAGGGGGGTCTCACTATATTGCCTAGGTTGGTCTCGAACTCCTAAGCTCAAGAAATTCTTTAGCCTCAGCCTCCCAAAAGTCTGAGGATTACAGATGTGATCCACTGTGCTTTGCAGCTAGGTGATCTCTAAAATGCTCTTCTGGATAAAAGTTTTAGTTGAAAACTAAGAAAAAAACCAGCATATTGAGTCTGCAGATCATTTGCAACCTCAAAGTAGCATTTTAGGTGTGTTTATATAACAAATCCTGATACCTTTTACCCTAATCTCTAGCACCTTTGCTGAGAAAACACAAGTGTCTTCAGGAATTGAGGATTCAGTGATAAAATTTGATAACTTATGTAAGATGACTATCACAGCACCTGCCACATAGTAGGCTCCAGAAGATATTAGGTCTCCTTCTTTACCAAGATATTTATCCCTCCAGTGTATAGCCCTTTGTGATATTTCAAAGGCAAGTAAGGTACATTATTATAGTGTGACACCTAGATCCCTATTCAGGATGGAGATACCTTCCTTTAGCTGCCTGGAGTCATGGCTGCTAAAGGCTCATAAGTGCATCTTTTTCTCAGACTTGGCCTTGTAGAAGGAAGCACCCAAGATTATGTCTTCTTCCTGGAAGAAGCCTGCATTTAATTGCTGATTAATGTGGAAGGTATGCTTTGCTTTATTAGGGGCTTATATGAAAGACTGTCCTAGCTTTAGAATTCTTAGGATTCACTGAGGTTGCTGTTCAGTACTGTGTTACTGTTCAGTACTGTTCAACTTCTCTCTACCTAATCGTGCTTCCTCTGACCACACAGGTGTTGTTCTTGAGATTACTTCCCAATAAACTTCTTATATGCAGATTTCAGTTCAGAGTCTATTTCCTTGGGAACCCAAGTTATGACAGTTGTCTGCTATTTGGATAGCCTCTCCCATGATTTTTGCATTATAGAAAATGATTATATTCAGGATAGATTTTAATTTTATGAATTTTGTGGCCTACTTCTTTGAAACTGATGTTCTGTATATCTTTTATAATGGGAATCTGTAGCCTGTAGATTCAAATTTCTGTTAGATTATAAAGTGTTACCTAACAGATTTTTTTTTTTTTTGAGACAGAGCCTCAGTCTGTTGCCTAGGCTGGAGTGCAATAGTGTGATCTAGGCTCACTGCAACCTCTGCCTTAAAAGTTCAAGTGATTCTGGCGCCGCAGCTTCCCAAATAGCTGGGACTACAGACACACACCACCATGCCTGGCTAATTTTTGTATTTTTAGTAGAGACAGGTTTTACCATGTTGACCAGGCTCTTCTCAAACTCCTGGCCTCAAGTAATCTGCCTGCCTTGGCCTCCCCAAAGTTCTGGGATTACAATTGTGAGCCCCTGCGCCTGGCCATCAAACAAATTTTTAAGATTGTTTCATACTCCATGATTTTGAGCATGATCCGCAGATGCTCTGTTCAAGAAATTTTATTGTCAGTACGTTTCCCTGTTCCATTAAGTAAATTTAAGACTTAAATAAAATGTAAAGTGGCTTCTTCTTTAAAGTAGACTGTTAACCCTTATTTTGGTATGTTTTTGTATTTGTCTTTTCATATTTGATGAATCAAAACACCCCATGCTTTAAACTTGCCTAAAATGTATAGGTCAATTTTAATCATATGGTGGGTATTTTTAAAACTTTTATTATTTCACTTAATATAAAGTTAATTGTATGATATTTGTAAACTCAGTTTAGTTACTAGGAACTTATCTAAAATGAGTTCTAATACTCTCAGTCTCTTACTGACTTAGTTGCTTGTGAGAGGCAAATTATTTTCATGTAACTAGTAACTTAAGTTTTAGAATTTTAAATATGACCATAAGAAAACTAAGCATATACAGATATTGGAAATACGTTTGATGTATTTTTAAGTCAGCCAATTTATGGCTTCAAATGAATCACAGAATGAGAATTTTGGAGCTGGAAGGACCCGTGTGAACTCATCCTGTCCCTGTAGTTTATCAGTGAAGAAATTGAGGTTAGGGAAGTTAGTCTTAATTGGTATCAGAGAGATGAACAAGAAACATTTTGAGATTGTAGGGAAAATATCAGTTGAGATCCCAGAAACCTAAGTGTTAATTGCAACTCTACCATTAGATAGCAGAGTGTTGTCAGGCAAACCAGCTGTTCTTTCTAGGGCTTAGTTTCTTCATGTATGAAGTGACTGCAATTGGACCAAATGATTTCTGAGTACCTTTCAGCTTTTACATTTTGTTTTTGTTTTATTTTGTTTTGTGTTTGAGACAGGTTCTTTCTCTGTTGTGTAGACTGGAATGCAGTAGCATGGTCATGGCTCACTGCAACCTCAACGTTTCCAGGCTTAAGTGATCTTTCTGGCTTAGCCTCCCTTGTAGCTGGGATTACAGACTCACATCAGCACTCCTGGCTGATTTTTTGTATTTTTTTGTAGAGATGGGGTCTCACTTTGTTGTCCAGGTGAGTCTTGAACTCCTTGGCTCAAGTGATACTTTCACCTCAGCATCCCAAAGTACTGGGATTACATGTATAAACCACTGTGCCCGGACAGCTTTTAAAGTTTGATTCTAGGTCTTTTTTGTGTAGAGAGGTGTACTTAATAATAATATGTGTGTCTGCTATTTATAGTGTATCTACCATAATGCCAGGCATTAATTTAAACATTTAATGTTTATTATTTAAATCTTTTTATTTTTATTTTTTTAAAGGCTGGTCAAGTGAAGCAGTGGGAGTGGAGAAGGAACAAAGAAATCTGTAACTAGTTGTGATCAGTTAGTTGTAAACACCACTGCACTTGGACCAGCCTGTTAATTAAATCTTTACAACAATTCTGTGAGGCTGACATTATTAGTTTCACTTTATAAATGGGAATTTCAGGCTTAGAGAAGTAAATTTACAAAGTTTCTAAATGGCTAAACTAGAAGTTGTCAATTTAGGTCTGTGTGACCTGTGTGACTCCAACTTCCATATTCTGAATCACTCTGTCTAGATTTGGATAGACTTTGGTTTTTGGAGCACTAAATCAATTGCATTTAGATAGGTGTTTGCTTCTCACCCCTTTCTTTGGTGTTGTGTAGTATTGTGTGCCAGTTGGTTAGGCAGGAAAGACTCAGGAGGCAGAAGCATATTGTGTGCTGGGACTTGAGAAATTTGGTTTTTATGTTTTTTAGAGACAAGGCCCAGGCTGGAATGCAGTGCTGTGAGCATAGCTCACTGCAGTCTTTAGTTCCTGGCTCAAATGATCCTTCTGCCTCAGCCTCAGTCTCTCAGGTAGCTGAAACTTTGTGCACACCACCACACCTGGCTAATTTTTAATTTTTTTTTTTTGGTAGAGATGGGATCTCAGTATGTTGACTAGGATGGTCTCAAACTCCTGGCCTCAAGTGGTCCTCCCACCTCAGACTGCCAAAGTGCCTGGATTACAGGTGTAAACCACTGCGCCTGGTCTATACTTGAGAAATTTTGGAGAGGGCTAGAGTCAAGTGCAATGGGGAGGATGAGCTCTTAGAGGACACTTTGAAAGAAAAGTTGAGTAGGAATTACATTCAATTTAGCATTAATAATTTAATAATAGGCAACTGTATTTGGTTTTGCCCATTAAAGTTGTAGATGGTATTGTCAAATAACATCAAAAGCAGATTGGCAGTTGTCATTTAGCCTTCCAGTTTCTTTTTTAACTTAAAAACTTAACAAAAAAAAAAAAAGAAGAAAACAAAAGAGGGACTCAATAGATGCAGAAAAAGTATCCAATAAAGTTCAGTATCTCATCATGAGGAAAATCTTCTATGAACTAAACATAGAAAGAACATACCTCAAAATAATAAAAGCCACACACAGCAGATCTATAGGTAACATCACATGAAATGGAGAAAGGTTGAAAACATTTCCTCTAAGAGTTGGAACAAGATAAGGATGCCCACTTTCACCACTCCTATTCAGCATAGTACTGGAAATCTTATCTAGAGCAGTCAGACAAGAGAAAGAAATAAAAGGCATTCAAATTGGAAAGAGGAAGTCAAATTATCTGTTTGCTGATGATATGATCATATATCTAGAAAAGACTAGGTTTGATAAAAGACTTCAGTAAAGTTTTAGGATACAAAATCAATGTACAAAAATTAGTGGCATATTTATATACAAGTAATGATCAAGCAGATATGATGAATCAAGAATGGTGAAAAACTGATGAAAGAAATCACAGGTGACACAAATATATCCTGTGTTCATGGATTGGAAGAATCAGTATCATTAAAATGGCAATACTGCCTAAAGTAATCTACAGATACAATGCAATTCCGTTTTCTTTTGTTTGTTTGTTTTTTGAAAAAGGATTTCACTCTGTTGCCCAGTCCGGAGTGCAGTGGCACATTTATAGCTCACTGCAGCCTTGACCTCCTGGGCTCAAGCAGTCCTCCTACCTCAGCTTCCTCAATAGCTGGGACTATAGGCACATGCCATAATGCCCAGCTAATTTTAGAAGTATTTTTATTGGACCAGGCACGGTGGCTCACGCCTGTAGTCCTAGCACTTTGGGTGGCTGAGGTGGGTGGATCACCTGAGGTCAGGAGTTGGAGACCAGCCTGGCCAACATGGTGAAACCCCATCTCTACTAAAAAGACTAAAATTAGTCAGCTGTGGGGGTGCACACCTGTACTCCCAGTTACTCGGGAGGCTGAGGTGGGAGAATTGCTCGAACCCTGGAGGCGAAGGTTGCAGTGAGCTGAGGTCATGCCATTGCACTCCAGCCTGGGTGACAGAGCAAGACTCCTCAAAAAGAAAAAAAAAAAAAAAAGAAATATTTTTATAGAGACAAGGTCTTGCTATGTTGCCCAGGGGCTGATCTTGAACTCCGGGCCTCAAGTGATCCTCTCACTTTGGCCTCCAAAGTGCTGGGATTACAGGTGTGAGCCAGTGTGCCCAACCTCAGTGCACTTCCTATCAGATTACCAACATCATTTTTCATAGAATTAGAAAAAACAATTCTAAAATTCATGTGGAACCAAAAAGTGGCAATAACCAAAGCGATCCTAAGCAGAACAAAGTGGGAGGCATCAAATTACCTGACTTCAAATTGTGCTATAAGGCTGTAGTAAACAAAACAGCCTGGTACTGGTATAAAAATAGTCACAGACCAATGGAACAGAATACATAACCCAGAAAAAAAGCCATATACTTATAACTTACTGATATTTGACGAAGTTGACAAAAATTTGCACTGGGGCTTCTGATGATGGGCCTGGCATTTGAATGCAGCGTGAGGGGCAAGGCAAGTGAAGACAGGATCAGAGGCCCTGGGGGCCTGGACTGGTGGGTGAGTGGTAGAGGGAGACCCAAGGGTGTGCTGGAGGTAGGGAAATGCAGTGGGGAAAGGATACTTGATTCAGTAAATGATGCTGGGAAAATTAGCCATATACAGAAGAATGAAGCTGGACCCATATCTCTCACCATATATAGAAGATAAATTAACTGAGGGATTAAAGACTTAGATGTAAGACCTCAGACTAGGCTGGATGTGGCGGCTCATGTTTGTAATCCCAGCATTTTGGGAGGATGAGGCAGGAGGATCACCTGAGGTCAGGAGTTCAAGACCAGCCTGGCCAACATAGTAAAATTCTATCTCTACTAAAAAGACAAAAATTAACTGGGTGTGGTGGCACACGTAATCCCAGCTACTCAGGAGGCTGAGGCAGTAGAATCGCTTCAACCTGGGAGCTGGAAGTTGCAGTGAGCCAACATCATACCACTGCATTCCAACCTGGGTGACAGAGCAAGACTCTGTCTCAAAAACAAACAAAAAAACCTCAAACTAAAAGTTCTAGAAGAAAACCTAGGAAAATCTCTTCTGGACATTGGGCTGGGTGAAGAATTTATCACTGACACCTCAAAAGCAAATACAAAAACAAAAATAGAAAAATGGGAATTAATTAAAGTAAAAATCTTCTGCACAGCCAAAGAAATAATCAACAGAGTAAACAGACAACCTACAAAATGGGAGAAAATATTTGCAAACTATGCATCTGACAAAAGATTAACATCCAGAATTTACATGGAACGCAACAAGAAAAAAATAAGCCCATCAAAAAGTAAGCAAAGGACAGGAGCAGATAGTTCTCAAAAGAAGACATACAAGTGACCAATCAGCATGAGAAAATGCTCAACATCCCTAATCGTCAGAGAAATGCAAATTAAAAATGCAATGAGATACCATCTTACACCAGTCAGAATGACTGTTATGAAAAATAAAAAAAAAACAAAACATGTTGGTTAGGATGTGGAGAAAAGGGAATGCCTATACATTGTTGGTGGAATGTAAATTAGTACAGCCTCTATGGAAAACAGTATGGAGATTTCTCAAAGAGCTAAATACAGGGCTGGTCACGGTGGCTCATGCCTGTAAGCCCAGCACTTTGGGACACTGAGGCGGGCAGATCACCTGAGGTCGGGAGTTCGAGACCAGCCTGATCATCACGGAGAAACCCGTCTCTGCTAAAAAACAGAAAATCAGCTGGGCGTGGTGGTGCATGCCTGGAATCCCAGCTACTCCGGAGGATGAGGCAGGAGAATCGCTTGAACCCGGAAGGCAGAGGTTGTAGTGAGCCTAGATTGCATCATTCCACACCAGCCTGGGCAACAAGAACGATACTTTGTCTCCACACACACACACACACAAAAACAGAAGTGCAATTAAATCCAGCAGTCCCAGTACTGAGTATATACCCAAAGGAAAATAAAATCATTGTATAAAAAAGACATCTGCACATGGCTGTTTATCACAGCACTTTATACCATAGCAAAGTCATGGAATCAACCTAAATGTTCATTAACAGATGATTGGATAAAGAAAACGGGGTTTATATATACCATGGAATACTATTCAGCCCATAAAAAACATTGAGATCATATCTTTTATAGCAACAGGGATGGAACTGGAGGCTGTTATCCTAAGTGAAATCACTTAGAAAGTGAAATCTGCATGTTCTCACTTATAAGTGGGAGCTAAACAATGGATACGAATAGGCATAAAGATGGAAATGGGCGAAGGGTGAGGGTGGAAGGAGAGTGAGGGATGAAAAATTACTTATTCTGTACAGTGACATTATTAGTGTGGTGAGTACACTAAAAGCCCAGACTTCACCACTGTATAATATGCCACACTAAATCTATAAAAAGAAAATAAGGTGGAAAACAGCATGGATGATATAAGGTACCTTCACTCTTACTGCTAGTTTTATCCACTGGGCCACATGTGTCCAAGTCTAGTCTGTGTTTATGTGGTGGCAGAGGAGTTTCCAGCAAGAGGACAAATCCCATTGTGCAGACAGACATCTTTCAAGTCTCTGCTTGTATCTCATTTGCTGCTACTATTAGTCAAGGCAAATCTCATGGCCAGCCCAGAGTTTTTGTAGGGGAGGATTACATAAGAGAATTACAAGGGCATGAAAACATAGGCCTGATTCATTGATGGTAATTACCATAACAAACTACCACTGACACCACTTTGTTCTTCTTGTATTATGAATAAGTGCTGCAAGAGGAAATATAAATAAGGGACGTAGTGGAGTTTCAAGGATGGAAAGATTTCTTATTTGAGTGAGAGCATTCAGAGAAGATTTTATGATGTCATTTGGGTTAGATTTCAGCAGTATTTGCAAAATGATCTTCTAAATCTTTCATTGCTTCTACATATGTTAACTGAAAATTTTCTGTAAAGAACTTTTGAACATCAACCAGGGCTATTTCAAAAGACGTTGTCAGGAGTAAAAAGAGAAGTCATAGACTGGAGGAAAATATTTACAAAAGACATACCTGATAATGGACTGTTATCCAAAATATACAAAGAACTCTTCAAACTCAACAGTAACGATAAATACTAAATTGTTTTACTAAAAAATTTAGTAAGGATAAATACTAAATTGTTTTTCTTTGATTACTAAGTTTTAGAGTAAGAGTTGGTACACTAGCTATTCCAGCAGTGATCACTGAGGTTTGCTTAGTTTTCTTTTGATTTTCTTTTTCTTGAGAAGAGAAAATTCATAGATTTGAAAAACAGAAGTTACTTTTTAGAGTAGTTATAGGTTCACAGTAAAATTGAGTGAAGGTTACAGAGATTTTTCCATATACTTCCTTCCCCCATACATGCATAGACTCCCCTATTATCAACATTCTCCACTAGAGTGGTATGGGTACATTGGTTACAATTCGTGAACCTGCATTGACATGTCATAATCATGTAGAGTCTGCAGTTTACAGTAGGGTTCACTCTTGGTGTTGTACATTCTGTGGGTTTTAGGATAAATTTTTATGTATCTACCATTATAGTACCATACAGAGCACTTTCACTTCCCTACAAATCCACTGTGTTCTGCCTATTCATCCTTCCCTTCCCCTTAATTCTTGGCAACCGTTGATCTTTTCACTTTTTTCATAGTTTTACCTTTTCCAGAAATCCATATAGTTGGAATCATACAGTATGTAGCATTTTCAGATTGGCTTCTTTCACTTCATATTTAACTTAGTATACATTTAAGTTTCTTCATTGTCTTTTCATGGCTTAATAGCTCATTTCTTTTTAATGCTGGAGAATATTATATTGTCTGGATGTACTAGTAAGTTACTCATTTACCCATTGGAAAACGTCTTGGTCAATTCCAAGTGTTAGCTATTATGAATAAAGCTACTTTAAACATCGGTTTGCAGGTTTTGGTGTGGACAGAGGTTTTCAGTTCACTTGGGTAAATACCGAGGAGTATGATTACTGAATCGTGTATAAGAGTATGTTTAGTTTTATAAGGAAGTGCCAAACTCTCTTCCAAAGTAGCTGTGCCATTTTATATTTCCACCAGCAATGAATTCCTGTTCCTGTTTCTCCACATCCTTGTCAGCATTTGGTGGTAGTGTTATGAATTTTGGCCATTCTACTAGGTGTGTCATGGTATCCTATTATTTTAATTTGCATTACCCTGATGGTGTATGCTGTGGAGCAACTTTTCATATGCTTATTTGCCTTTTGTGTATCTTCTTTTTAAAGATAGCTGTATTAAGGTCTTTACCTTATTTTTTAATTTGGTTGTTTATTTTCTTACTGTTGAGTTTAAAGAGTTCTTTGTATATTTTGGATAATAGTCCAATATCAGGTATGTCTTTTGTAAAAATTTTCCTCTAGTCTATGACTTGTCTTTTTACTATTGACAATGTCTTTTAAAGAGCTGGCATTTTTAATTTTAATGAAGTCCAGCATATTTTTTCACGGATTGTACCTTTGATGTTCTATCTAAAAAAAAAAATTGACAAAGCTTAGTCATTTTCCTCCTATGTTATCTTCTAGGATTTATAGCTTTGTGTTTTACATTTAGGTTTCTGATCCATTTTGAGTTAATTTTTTTTTTTTTGGGACAGAGTCTCACTCTGTTGCCAGGCTGGAGTACAGGGGCTCGATCTCAGCTCACTGCAACCTCCACCTCCCAGATGCAAGCAATTCTCCTGCCACAGCCTCCCCAGTAGCTGGGACTACAGGTTTGGGCTACCATGCCCAGATAATTTTTGTATTTTTAGTAGAGACGGGGTTTCACCATGTAGGCCAGGATGGTCTCTATCTCTTGACCTCGTGATCCTCCCGCCTTGGCCTCCCAAAGTGCTGAGATTACAGATGTGAGCCAGTGTGCCCGGCTGTTAATTTTTTTAAATTTAAATTTAAATTTAAAATTTATTTATTTATTTATTTTTGAGATGGAGTCTTGCTCTGTTGTCCAGGCTGGAGTGCAGGGGCATGATCTTGGCTCACTGCAAACTCCACCTTTTGGGTTCAAGTGATTCTCGTCAGCCTCCTGAGTAGCTGGGATTACAGGTACCTGCCACCACGCCTGGCTAATTTTTGTATTTTTAGCAGAGACAGAGTTTTTCCACACTGGCCAGGCTGGTCTTGAACTCCTGACCTCAGGTGATCAAAACCCTTCTCGGCCTCCCATAGTGCTGAGATTATAGTTGTGAGCCACCGTGCCCAGCCTAAATTTATGAAGACAGGGCTCACCATGTTGCCCAGGCTGGTCTTGGGCTCCTGGGCTCAAGTGATTCACCTTGGCCCCCCAAATTGCTAAGATTATAGCCATGAACCACTGTGCCTTGCCTTTAGTTAGTTTTTATGAAGCGTATAAGGTCTGTGTTTAGGTCTTTTTTTTTTTTTTTTTTTTTTGCATGTGGCTGTCTAATTGTTTGATTACCATTTGTTGAAAAGATTATTGTCTTAGCAAACCCTCCCCCCCCCCCCTTTTTTTTTTTGCTGCTATTACAGAATCTCACATACTAGGTAATTTATAAAGAAGTTTATTTGGCTCAGAGTTCTGGATGCTGGGGAGTGTAAACACATGGCACCTTTCTCTGGTAAGGTCTTGTGTATGTCATCACATAGCAGTTAGGAAGGGTAGGAAGGGCAAGAGAGCAGGTGTGATAGAGAGCTTGTTTTTTTTTGAAATGAAGTCTCACTCTTGTCCCCCGGCTGGAGTGCAGCGGTGCAATCTTGGCTCACTGCAACTTCTGCCTCCCTGGTTCAAGTGATTCTCCTGCCTCAGCCGCACGAGTAGCTGGGATTACAGGTGCCTGACACCATACCTCGCTCATTTTTTGTATTTTTAGTGGAGATGGGGTTTCACCATGTTGACCAGGCTGGTCTCGAACTGCTGACCTCAGGTGATTTGCCCGCCTTGGCCTCCCAAAGTGCTGGGATTACAGGCGTGAGCCACTGTGCCCAGCTGGAGAGCTTGTTTTTATAACAAAGCCATTCCCATAATAACTGATCCATATTCACAATAATGGCAATCCATTCATGAGGGTGGAGCTCCTCTGACCTAGTCACCTTTTAAAGGTCTCACTTCTCAGTACCATTACATTTGCAATTAAATTTCAGTATGAGTTTTGGTGGGGACATTCAGACACTAGCAACCATCTTTTCTCATTGTATTGCCTTTTTTCCTTTGTCAAAGATCAGTTGACTAACTCATGATTTTTATATATTTTATAAACTCATGGATTAATATATATTTAGTATGTATCAATCATTTGCAGTCAATGTTATTTGTTGATGTGAAAATGATCTCAGCTTTAGCTAGTGGGATTACCTTCAAGGTGATGTTTGTCATTTTGACAGGACCTTATTTGTGTTCAAAATGCTTCCTTGCTTTTTTGGCACAATAATATGTTTCTGGTTCCTTTGAGGGGGAGTGATGGTTAGAGATCGTAATATAAGGACTTAGGGTGCACTTTGCTTTTGGATTGTTTTTGCTTTTAAGCTTTTGAATGATAATTATTGTTAAAAAGCAAAAACCAAAATAGTAATTCAAATTTAAGATATAAAATGGTTTTTTACTTACTTGATTCTATATTTATATCTTTTTATCTTATACTGAATATCTTGGCTGTTAACATTAGCATAACTGTTTTTTGCTAAAATATACATAAATGGCTTTAAAATTAACAATATGAATATTATTGGTAAGATTATTGAATTGATTTCACTGTTTCTTTTTTTAGCAGTGTTTTTTGGCTTTGTGCTATATCCCAAAGGATATGTAGTCAAAACTCTGCATTCTTAAGTACTTAAAATAATTATTTTGTCTGTGTGGTTATGCCTGCAATAAAATACTTATTTAGGTTTAAAAAATTTTTTTTTAAATTAAAATTGTGACAAAATATACATAATTTAAAGGATATTATTTTTACCTTTTTTTTATAGAATAAAAAGAATGAAAGAAAGAAAGAGGAAGAGATTTTAGAAAAAGAGAGAAAAGGAGAAAGAAAGAAATGGCAAAAGAAAGAAAAAAGAATGAAAGAGAAAGAAAGAGGAGGTTTTAGAAAAAGAGAAAAGGAGAAAGAAAGAAACAGCAAAAGAAAGAAAAAAAGAATGAAAGAGAGAAAGAAAGAGGAAGAGAAAGAGGGAGAGAGAATGGGATTCTTGTTTTATTGCCCAGGCTAGAATACAGTCTAAAAATG
>CAUYQU010048379.1:0-27347 GCA_963574635.1 Cheracebus regulus
TAGATGATAAGCAACTTCAGTAAAGTCTCTGGATACAAAATCAATGTGCAGATATCAAAATCATTTTGATACACCAATTACAGACAAACCAAGAGGCAAATCATGAGCGAACTGCCATTCATAATTGCTACAAAGAGAATACCTAGGAATACAACAAAGAATGTAAAGGAACTCTTCAAGGAGAACTACAAACCACTGCTCAGTGAAATAAGAGAGGACACAAACAGATGGAGAAACATTCCCTGCTCATGGTTAGGAAGAATCAGTATCATCAAAATGGCCATACTGCTCAAAGTAACTTACAGATTCAACATTATCCCTATCAAGCACCAATGACCTTCTTCACAGAAGAAGGAAAAAACCACCTTAAACTTCATATGGAACCAAAAGAGAGCCCACATAGCCAAGTCAATTCTAAGCAAAAAAAAAAAAACAACAAAGCTGGAGGCATCACACTACCTGACTTCAAACTATACTATAAGGCCACAGTAATCAAAACAGCATGGTACTGGTACCAAAACAGAGATATACACTAATGGAACAGAACAGAGGCCTTGGAGGCAATGCCACACATCTACAACCATTTGATCTTTGACAAACCTCACAAAAATAAGCAATGGGGAAAGGATTCCCTGTTTAATAAATGGTGTTGGGAAAACTGGGTAGCCATGTGCAGAAAACAGAAACTGGACCCCTTCCTGACACCTTACACTAAAATTAACTCCAGATGGATTAAAGGTTTAAACATAGACCTAACACCATAAAAACCCTAGAAAAAAATCTAGGCAAAACCATTCGGGACAAAGGCATAGGCAAGGACTTCATGACCAAAACACCAAAAGCTTTGGCAACAAAAGTCAAAATACATAAATGGGACCTAATCAAACTCCACAGCTTCCACACAGCAAAAGAAACAATCAATAGAGTGAATCGGCAACCAACAGAATGGGAAAAAATTTTTGCAATCTACCCATCTGACAAAGGGCTGATATGCAGAATCTACAAAGAACTAAAACAGATTTACAAGAAGAAAACAAGCCCATTCAAAAGTGGGCAAAGGATATGAACAGACACTTTACAAAAGAAGACATACATGAGGCCAACAAATATATGAAAAAATGCTCATCATCACTGGTCATTAGAGAAATGCAAATCAAAATTACACTGAGATACCATCTCACACCAGTTAGAATGGCAATCATTAAAAAATCTGGAGACAACAGATGCTGGAGAGGATGTGGAGAAATAGGAACACTTTTACACTGTTGGTGGGGTGTAAATTAGTTCAACTATTGTGGAAGACAGTGTGGCAATTCCTCAAGGACCTAGAAATAGAAATTCCATTTGACCCAGCAATCCCATTACTGGGTATATATCCAAAGGATTATAAATCTTTCTAGTATAAGGACACATGCACACGAATGTTCATTGCAGCACTGTTTACAATAGCAAAGAGCTGGAACCAACTCAAATGCCCATTGATGATAGACTGGACAGGGAAGATGTTGCACATATACACCATGCAGCCATAAAACACATATACTATGCAGCCATAAAACACAATGAGTTCGTGTCCTTTGTAGGGACATGGATGAACCTGGAAGCCATCATTCTCAGCAAACTGACACAAGAACAGAGAATCAAGCATCATATGTTCTCACTCTTAGGTGGGTGTTGAACAATGAGAACACATGGACACACAGAGGGGAGCACCGCACACTGGGGCCTGTCAGGGAGAAATAGGGGAGGGACAGCGGGGGTGGGGAGTTAGGGAGAGATAGCATGGGGAGAAATGCCAGATGTAAGTGATGGGGAGAAAGGCAGCAAATCACACTGCCATGTGTGTATCTATGCAACAATCTTGCATGTTCTTCACATGTACCTCAAAACCTAAAATGCAATAAATCAAAAAAAAGAAATAAACTTATTTTTCTTATTCACCAATAATTTTATAAACCAAACATTGCAAACAATGGTGTCCTTAGCAACCTAATCTCATTCTCTTCAGATACCAACTCCTCTCCAGTAAAGGGATAGTCCTTTTCCAGACAACATAAATTCACTTGAAAATCTCACTTAAAACAGAAAAGTTAAGGTCTTCAAAGGTTTGCCATGGGCAAAGCATTTGCAGGAGTGCATGGAGCTGAAGGTAAAAGGCAAGGAAAACAAGGCACAAATTATTTCATCCTGATTTTGTTTGTCCTTGTACACCCATGGTCAGTGATTAGTAAGGTCACCTGGCAGTGACAAAAATCTGCTTTTGAAGTTTTTTGTTTGTTTGTTTTTTGAGACAGAGTCTTGTTCTGTGGCCCAGACAGGAGTGCAGTGGCACAATCTCAGCTCACTGCAATCTCCATTTAATGGGTTCGAGAGATTCTCCTGCCTCAGCCTCCTGAGTAACTGGGATTACAGGCACCCATCATCATGCCTGGCTAATTTTTGTGTTTTTAGTACAGGTGGGGTTTCACCATGTTGTCCAAACTGTTCTCAAACTCTCACAGGAGAAACATGTGATCTGCCCACCTTGACCTCCCAAAGTGCTGGGATTACAGGCATAAGCCACTTTACCTGGCCAGGTCAATTTTCTCTAAAAGTACAAAACAGGTATAATCCAAAATCACAGATAAATCAAAAATTTTAAAACAGTGTTGGAGGCCAGGTGCAGTGGCTCATGAATATAATCCCAACACCTTGGCAGGCAGAGGCAGGAGGATCACTTGAGATCAAAAGTTCGAGACCATCCTGGCCAACACAGTGAGGCCTTGTATCTATAAAACATTTTTAATGATACTGCAAATTTAGTGACAGTTTCAATGCATCATTGCCTGGCTGTCTGGGTTTTGCTCTGAACCTTGTGACAGATGATTAAGTCATGTGTCCAAACCAAGTTCAGTGACTTCCTGTTGCACAAAGATGAAGCTCCCTGGAGCACCCCACTCCAATCCCCCTCCCTTCAACTTGTCCCAGTGCATCATATTCAGCCCAGATCAGGGCAAGCCCTGCTCATGTCATCAGCCCTACCAGGCCAACAGCCTAGAAAACATCTCCATCAACCCCCACAAAGGGCAGGGTGACTCATTTCACCCACATGGTGCAGGCCAGCTGCCTGCCTTGCACTCTCTCCAGACCTGGGCCAGTGTACAAACTACACAGCCAGGGCCCCATGCTCAGCAGGGTCTCTTACACTTGTGTGAATGCTCTGCTGCTTGAATCTTTTTTTCTCTTTGTTTTGAGACATAGTCTGACACTGTCACCCAGGCTGGAGGGCAATGGCACGATCTCGGCTCGCTGCAACCTCCACCTTCCAGGTTCAAGCAATTCTCCTGCCTCAGCCTCCTGAGTAGCTGGGATTACAGGTGCTCACCACCACACTCAGCTATTTTTTTTAATTTTTAGTAGAGATGGGATTTCACCATGTTGGCCAGGCTGGTCTCAAGCTCCTGACATCATGATCTGCCTGCCTTGGCCTGCCACGCTGGTATTACAGGCGTGAGCCACTGCACCCGGCCCACTTAAATCTTAATTTTTGAAAATTAATTATTTTCATTTTATGCTGATGTCTGCAAATTAAGTAGCCGTTCCTACTTCAGAGCCACTTACTGAAGGTTCTTGGGTGGATGGAATAGGCCAGGGTTTAAAGTAAGGGGCTGGCCAGGTACAGAGCCCGTCCAACAGGGAGACCTTTCCCTTGCTCTAAAATAACGCTCTCAGAGCCATTTCCTAATGGAGCCTGAAACAGACTGCTGACCTTCCCTCAACTGTTTTAATCACTGGCTGTCCCTCTCTTCAAGAGTGGGTGTATTTTACATAAGTGCATAATTAATACTAACAAGAGGAGCCATGCCCATGGGCTGGGGTCCTGTCATGGGCATTCTGTGTTCAGGGTCCCTGGGAGGCACAGGACCCAGATATGTCCTTAGAGTATGAATATAGATCACTCTAGAGTGACCTGTCCTGAGCAGGACAAGACCAGACAACTCTCGGTCAATGCTGGAACGTCTCCCAGGCATAAGCAATGGTGGCATTTGCAGGATGGTTGGCAGCACTTGGCAGTGGACCAGCTGTGCCTCAGTGGCTCTGGCAGTTCAAAGCCACAACCCTGACAACTCACCCTGGGATCCAACCAGCCTGGCTAACTGGGGACAGCTGTTCCCAGCTGCACTCAGACATCTGAAAGACCCTTCCTTTCCAAAGAAGCCTCTTGCAGGGTTTCAGGAAGAAAGTGGAAACCGTAATGGGAAACCACAAATCCATATAACTCTAATAGCATTACCTCTTGGTCCATGTGGGTTGGGGGAGGGTGCTTCCCATGTTGAATTTCATCCTGAAGCCACTCTGGTGGGGGTAGGAGCAATGCCATTTGCTCCATCTCACTAACAACATCGCATCAGCTCCCCCAAGAGACGAAGCCAAGGACTGAGACTGGCTAGCAAAGCCAGAACCAGGACCAACTGGGCCTCTCTGACTTGGGAGCCTTAGAGCAGGCTGTTGGTGTCTGCAGATCCTGGCCTGTGTGATCAGCCTGGGCTGAGTTCCCTCTGCTGAAAGAGCTTTCCCTCTTAAGAACACTCATGGGGCCATGGCCCCATCAGATCATCTGTCCCTGGAACACTCTTTTCCAGAGAACTCCAATGAGGAAAAGAAAGTGGGTCTACTGACTTCCGGGTCTCTGAAAATAACTTTGCAAAACTATGTAAGGACCCAACACTGAGCTTATAATCAAACAGTCCAGGACCCTTCACTCTGAGGGCATCAACATAGGCCATCTCCTTTACCTGTTGAGTCTCAAACTCTGCCTCTGGAACCTTGTTTCAAAGGCTGTTTCCAGCCAGAACAAGAGCCCACGCTCTGCTCTCCGAACCCCATGCCCCTGCCATAGCCAGGAAGGCTGATGACAGACAGGGTCTTTGCTCCCCTAGACAGACCTGGTCATGACTGAAGGACTCTCAGAGGCAGGCAGAGCCTTTTGTCCTTTTTTGTCACTGACCACCTTGGGAGCTGATTATGCTCCTTAAACCTTCTGACAACACTTAAGACCCCCAGCACTGCAAAAAGGATTAAGTCAACTTAGATGAGACATGTTTTTCCAATTAGTTATAAACCACCCATGTTGGAGTTTTTGCAAAACTGGCCGGTTGCTTTCCCATTACCCAAGATTCCTCATTCTTCCTTTCTGCATAAATAATTTCACAAGGTTTTCAAGTCAATTTGGTACTAAAGGCCCATGACCATGGAAGAAACAGGATGCTCACAGCGAAATGCTAAAGCCAAAATCTCCTTTTCTAGGTGCCGTGCTATGAGAAAGGAGATGGAAAGTAGCTTCCACCTACAAGACTCCCCTACCTCAGGCTTCTTAAGGCACACATCAACAGGTGCAACGACGTTTGTGTTGGGATATGCATTTTACTATATACATGCATCTTTAAAAAGATTTTTCCTGGCTGGGTGTGGTGGCTCATGCCTGTAATCCCAGCACTTTGGGAGGCTGAGGCGGGCAGATTACAAGGTCAAGAGATCAATACCAACCTGGCCAACATGGTGAAATCCCATCTCTACAAAAAAATAAAAAAATTAGCTGGGCGTGGTGGCGTGTGCCTGTAGTCCTAGCTACTCAGGAAACTGAGGCAGGAGAATTGCTTGAACCTGGGAAGCAGAAGTTGCAGTGAGCTGGGATCGTGCCACTGCACTCCAGCCTGGAAATAGAGTGACACTCCATCTAAAAAAAAAAAAAGTTTGAATCTGAGTCACAGCACCAAAAAAAAAAAAAAAAAAAAAAAGAAAAGATTTTTCCCACAGACATTTATTTCGCATGCCAAGTTGGGGTCTGCCACCAAACTGGGGAGACCAAGATTCCAGAGCCAATGCACTCACTCTCCTTCAAGGACCGTGACACCAGCCAGAGAGGCAGAGAATGTGGTAAAGTCAGGGAAAACACGATCTCACACCTAGGAAGACAGAAGAGGTCTCACAATGGGCAAGGCAGCCCTGGGAGCCAGTGACTCCTAATAGCAGGAATAAATATCACAGCAAGTGCATTGACACATGGGAGGAATTTAACAAGGCTGTTCTTTTTTTTGTGATGGAGTCTTGCTTTGTCAACCAGGCTGAAGGGCAGTGGTGCAATCTCAGCTCACTGCAACCTCCACCTCTTAGGTTCAAGCGATTCTCCTTCCTCAGCCTCCTAAGTAGCTGGGATTACAGGCATGCCCTACCATGCCCAGCTAATTTTTTGTATTTTTAGTAGAGATGGGATTTCTCCATGTTGGTCAGGCTGGTCTCTAACTCCCGACCTCAGGTTATCTGCCTGCCTTGGCTTCCCAAAGTGCTGGATTACAGGCACAAGACACCACACCCAGCCAATATATTTGATTCTTTAAGCAACTAAGTTTGTGGCAATTCATTACACAGCATTACCAGCTCTGACCAGAGGTCTCAAGCACCCATCCCAGCTGTCATACCTGTGGAAAATGCCACATCCTCATATGCCCCTCCAGGCCTTCAAGAGAGCTCCTGTGGTCCCATCAGGCTCCCGAAGGCCCCTTAGGGCACTGTCACTACTCTCTGCAGAAGCCACGTGAGGGCAGTGAGAAGAGGAGGGGCTGTGGAATTTGAAGCTTCTAAGTCCTGTCCCCCGAGGGCCCCAGGTGTGCTTTAACGTGATGTATCACTTGATGTTAACCTTGGCTGGCTGGCTGGCTGAAGGCAGTCTGTCAGGTTTTGCCACTGTAAAGTTACTCTTTTATCCCCCTTTCCATTCTGGAAGAAGTCACTGTGTGCAGCCCACACTGATGGAGGAGGCATCCTAAACTTTTATTTACTGAGTTTGGCAACTCTGCCTGTCACACCAGCACATTCCAAGTACTCCATAGATCCATGAGGCTGCTGGCAATCACACTAGATGGCGCAGCTCTACTCTAGAACATCAAGGAAAAGCAAGTAGCCACACACCAGTCACTCAGGTACCACTATACTATTGTTTACTTAATAGTTTTCTGTAAAAGGGCTCACTTTTTTTTTTTTTTTGAGGTGGAATCTCACTCTGTCACCCAGGCTGGAATGCAATGGAGTGACTTCAGCTCACTGCAACCTCCGCCTCCCGGGTTCAAGTGACTTTCCTGCCTCAGCCTCCTGAGTAGCTGGGATTATAGGCACAGACCACCACACTCAGCTAATTTTTGTATTTTTAGTAGAGAAGGGGTTTCACCATGTTGGCCAGCTGGTCTCAAACACCTGACCTCAGGTGATCCACCCACTTTGGCCTCCCAAAGTGCTGAGATTATGGATGTGAGACACTGCACCCAGTCACAGGGATTTTAAAGAAGGGAACTTGATATCACTACCTTGCAACAGCCCAGTATCAAGGATGGCCCTGGACGTCCAGGAGGTAAAGCAGCTCTATTCCTCCACATGGGTTTTTCCAGCCTTCTTTTCTTCTCCTTCTCAGAAGCCTGGGGCAGGTGGGGACCCCTTAGTCCTCGTCCTCTGGGCTCCAGTGTCCCCACTTGAGGGAACCTTCACCAGTTCACAAACAGCATCACAAGCAGCTCTGACCCCTCCTGTGCCCCAAGTGTCTCTGGGCCAGAAAGCTATAGATCTGTGGCTGCCAAACCTAGTTAATGATGAGACTCACCGGAGAGCTTTCTAAAAGCTTAGGCTTTCTTGAGCCCCCAGCACGTGGATCCTAATTAAAGCTACGGGTAGGGACCAGGTTAAAAATAGCCCAGGTGGGGCTGATAATTAGCTACATGCAGGAGTCCTACACACAGGACAACCAGGCTTGGCTGTGCTCTGGGAAAATTTTCACCTGCAAGTAATGCACAGCTGTCTGATGGAAGACCCCAGGGCAGGCCCTGACTTGACTGTCTTTCTTTTTTCTTTTTTGAGACAAAATCACACTCTGTGGCCAAAGCTGGAGTGCAGGGTCATGATCTCGGCTCTCTGCAACCTCCGCCTCCCAGGTTCAAGTGATTCTCCTGCCTCAGCCTCCTGAGTAGCTGGGACCAAAGGCATGCACTACCATGCCTGGCTAATTTTTGTATTTTTAGCAGAGACAGGGTTTCACCAGGTTGGGCAGGCTGGTCACGAACTCCTGACTTCAGGAGATTGCCCACCTTGGCCACCCAAAGTGCTGGGATGACAGGTGTGAGCCACCGTGCCCGGCCTGATTCACTTTCTAAAAAGAGCAGTACCCACTGAAGGAAAGCATCTAGCCCAGCCTTCTCCCAGGCTCACAGAACAGGAATGAGGTGCCGACAGACCCTTTGAGAAATGCCTTTCCTGTCCTGTGTGACCAGGAGGAAAGGAGGCTTAGTGGTCTGCTGTTTCTGGGTGTACAGCCTCATTGTTTCTTCCTTTTCTTGCCCATATCACATCTCAGGTCCCTTGGATCAGGGACAGAACTAGATTGTACCCCTCTGGGTGGCTGCTTACTAAACCTTAGGGCCAGGTAACTGGTTTAGTGAGTTCCAGGTTCACAGAGGGAGAGGAATTGCTCAGGATGGGTCATCCCCAGAGCCTCCCCCATGCCAGATTGGGGTGATTTAGGTGACAAGATTTAGAGCAGGTTTTGAACTCTTGAGTTGATGTTATAATGGGATGAGGCCTTGGGGCAGGGTGGATGTATTCTGTATTTGGGATGAACACACATCTTCAGGGTCTAGAGGGCTGACTAGGTAGGCAGACTGTCCCTCCCCACACAACGATGTCCATGCTCTAATCCTGAGAACCTCTAGATGCAGCAAAAGGGACTTTGCACGTGGGATTAGCAAGGGGTTTGAGATGGAGAGGTTGGCCTGGAAACCCAGGTGAGCCCAATCTAACCACACAAGTTCTTAAAAGTGCAGGACTTTCTCAGTCTTAAACAGGAAAGATAAGGAGGAATGGGAGGTCCGAGAAGACACCACATCACACAAGGAGTAACCATGTGTCTCTTTCACCTCATGTATCCCCAGAGCCTGGAACCCAGCAGGTGCTTGGCCACAGAAAGGCCAATAAGGTAAACTTTTATGGTTTCTTTTTGGTTTTGAGATGGAGTTTTGTTCTTATTGCCCAAGCTGGAGTGTAATGGTGCAGTCTTGGCTCACTGCAACCTCTGCCTCCCAGCTTCAAGCGATTCTCCTAAGCCTCTCCAGTAGCATGCACCACCATGCCTGGATAATGATTTTGTATTTTTAGTAGAAATGGGGTTTCACCATGTTATCCAGGCTGGTCTCGAACTCCTGACCTCAGCTGATCCACCCGCCTCAGCCTCCCAAAGTGCTGGGATTACAGGCGTGAGCCACTAAAGTGAAGTGTTAAGCACTGGATTCCAGCTAACAATTATGTGGGTGAATTATTTAACCTCTCTGACCCCATGTCATTCCGTTTCTATGGATATCAGAAGTAAGGGCAGTGAAATAACCCACCCAAGGTCATCCAATGAATGAACAGTGGGGCTGGCCCCACTGTAAGCCCCTCAGAACCCTTCTGGTTGCCAAATCCAGCACCCCCCACCCCCAACTCGGCCTGGCCATAATGGGCATAACTCCTGGGTAGACAGGGGTGATGCTTCTCATAGCCCCATTACCTTCCTTTGCTTCATTTTGTGCCTTTGTTTTCTGGCAACTGGTTGTCATCCATTTCCCGAGCACAGACCAACATGGGGTGCCAGTGCCTGTGCAGAGACCATCAGCTCCCAGAGCTGCCCTGGGGAAGAGCTGCCATGGGGAAGGGGCTGGTCCTGGCCACCTGCAACAACAGAGTGTCCTTAACGATGAGGGGCACCTACTGGTTTATAACCTGGCTTTGGCTGGACAGAGCCCCTGGACAAAGGACTTCATCTCCATAGCTGCAGTTTTCACAGCTGTCAAAGGGAACAGGGGAAACAGACCTCCCAGGGATACTGGGACAGTAAAATGAAGCAACTCATGAGATGGCTTCTAGCACAGTCCCTGGCACTTAATTCTTAGTTGAACTTCCATTCTTTTTATTATGTTTTGTTGTTTTGAGATAGTCTTGCTCTGTAGCACAGGCTGGAGTGCAGTGGTGCAGTGTCAGCTCATTGCAACCTCTGTCTCCTGGGTTCAAGTGATTCTCCTGCCTGAGCCTCATGAGTAGCTGGGATTACAGGTGCCCCCATCCCACATCTGGCTAATTTCTGCATTTTTAGTAGAGATGGGGTTTCACCATGTTGGCCAGGCTGGTCTTGAACTCCTGATCCCAGGTGATCTGCCTGCCTCAGCCTCCCGTAGTGCTGGGGTTACAGGCATGAGCCACTGAGCCCAGCTGAACTTGCATTCTTTACCAAAAGATATTTAGTCAATCTCGAAGGCTTCTCATTTCAGATTCTGCCCAAGCCACATGAATTATTTTTTGGACTCAGCTGTCTCACTCATGCTTTTATGTCTTTACCAAGTCTTCCCTCTGTACTTACAGAGCACTCCCCAACAGTCTAGCCATCACCCTCGGGCCCACTATAAACTATACAGGGGGCCCAATTCAAAAAGCCCTCCTAAGCAGGGGGAGTTCTTTCATTTGAAAACTGCTGCAGGCCAAGTGTAAATTCAAAACACTGTGCTTTGCTTGTATATTTCCACTGTCTTCCAGCCTAAAACCCAGGCAGTCGTAACATTGACTGACTGCCCATGTATGTGTTACGTAAGACCCCATGCTGGGCAGGGATACTGAGATAAGTAAGGCACAGTCACTATCACTGGAAGCACCTCCAACAGAGACAGAGATAGCAACAGATGATTCCAGAACAGTGTATATGCCTGTCTACAGGGACCCACTCTCAGGAGGGGAAACCTAATTCAGTTCCCAAGAACCTACCAGGCAACACCCTTCAAAGGAAGAAGTGTCTCCACTTCACAGACCAACTTTCAAGGCCAAAGTCAGACAGGAAGGGCAGGACCAGGACCGGACCCCAGGTTTGGCTGACATCACTATCTCCCTATGGCAAGGAGGCAGAGGCCCCTTGAAGATATCCTTTTGCATAAGCTCCAAAATATCTACTAAACATAGGTCATTATGGCTGCAAATGCGTTTTTCCCCTTGTCCTTGCAGCTGCTCTGGAAGTTTGGGCTATAGTCTGATGTTCAGCAACACCAGCCCTAGCCAACTGCTGGCCAACAGATCACAGGGTTGTGACCCTTGGAATTGGAAGGCATTCTACACACAGTGTCTCTTCCAGGTGCTTTCTCCTGTCAACCATTAAAACCACACAGCAACAGTCCAAGTGACAACGCACGCAGTTACTTCACACGGTCATTCCTTCCCTCTCCTGCTTCGCCTGATGCAGAAGAATTTGTAGTCAAACTTGAGCATTACAAGAATATGCAACAGAAAGAATTAGAGAACTCAGCAATCCAAAAGCTGCCAAATGAGGGTTTTCTGCATTTTGGGGGGATAATACAAAGCAGTTCCAAGAAAAGTGAAGTCCCAGCCTCTGCAGCTTATTTTCAGTTCTTAGAAAAGAGCCAGTGTGAAAGGGGAAGTGGCTCTGCCCCAGTGCACAGACTCCACTATCTGGCGGGGAGCGTTTGCTGATAAACCAGCTTGGATTTGGCACCAGAAACCCATAACCTCTGACATATGCTTTCATTTGGTGATGTCAAGGAGGAAACACAAGCCGAAACAGTGAGTTGCTAACACTCAGAGAAACCACACAGCTCAGCTAACATGCTGGGGTGACACCCTTCCAGCACTGAGCCACCAGCAGTGTTGCAGGGACTGTCAGAAAAAACACAGTGGCCTCCTTTTCCTACCCCACCCCCTCTCCCACATTCTTGAGATGTGTTATCGCTCAGGCCACCATGTCAGCCCAACCGGCATTTTTCAATGGACATTATTTACCAGAAGCTGGGTGAGGACAAACGGGGCAGGATATGGTACAGGTGGTTTTTGGCAGCTTGGATCTGTGTTCTGGCATACAAGCAGGTTTTGCCACAGTAGGGCAGACTTCCGGTTAAGATCTCAGGAGTCTACCACACATCCAGCTCAGGGGCTACTACTGGGTGCCCCATAACAATTTTGTGAATAAGGTTTGCTTTTTTTTTGAGACAGATTCTGGCTTCATCATCCAGGCTGGGGTACAGTGGCACAATCTCAGCTCATCGAAACTGCCAACTCCTGGGTTCAAGAACTTTTCATGTCTCAGCCTCCAGAGTAGCTGGGATTACAGGTGTGTGCCACCATGCCTGGCAAATTTTTTTCTATTTTTAGTGGAGACAGGGGTCTCATTATGTTGCCCAGCTGGTCTCAAACTCCTGGCCTCCAGTGATCAGCCCGCCTTGACCTCCCAAAGTGTTGGGATTACAGACATGAGCCATTGCACCCAGGCATAAAGTTTTAACCTAAGAATTCTATAACAGAGATCTCATTGTCTGCACCAAAATTAAATTTCAATGTAATCAAAAGCAACTCATCAGTGACCCATCCAGGGAGAGTGCCTAAGGAGACAAGATGACCAAATGGAATGTGGTGTCCTGGAGGGGACCATGGAACAGGAAAGGACATTAGGAAAAACCCAAAGAAATCTGAATGGAGTACAGACTTGGGTTAATAAAAGCATCTCAATAATGGTTCATTAATTTTAACAAATGCACCATACTAATGTAAAAAGTTAATAATAGGGACAGCTGGGTATAGGTTCATGGGAACTCTTTGTACTATCTTTGCAATTTCACTCTGACTCTCTCTGTCTCTGTGTGTGTGTGTGTAGACAAGCAAAAATATACTGATCCTCCCAGCAATAATGATGTGGTGCCTACCAAGTGTCACATACCATGTAAAAGTGGTCTACATGTATCTTCATTAATTCCTCACAGCAGTGCTATGAGCTGGGCATAACTTGCACTTTACAGATAAAGAAACTGAAGAACAGAGAGGCTAGGTACCTTGCTCACAGTCACATGGCAAGGTTAGTGGCAGATAAAGGGCTCAAATTCAGGTTGACAGGACAGCTTAGCAATATTGCCTCAAAAATCCCAAAGTATGAACATAAAACAGTTCAAAACAAGCTTCATGTGGGCAACAAAAACAAGGCACACTTTCCAATCTGCCCTGCTTTAAAAAGAACAGAGTTTAAAAGGACAGCACAGGCCAGGCACAGTGGCTCACACCTGTAATCCCAGCACTTTGGGAGGCCAAGGCAGTCGGATCATGAGGCCAAGAGATTGAGACCATCCTGGACATGTTGAAACCCTGTCTCTACTAAAAATATATATTTTTTAAATTAGCTGGGCGTGGTGGTGCACACCTGTAGTCCCAGCTACTCAGGAGGTTGAGGAGGAGAATCGCTTGAATCCAGGAGGTGGAGGTTGCAGTGAGCCAAGATCACACCACTGCACTCCAGCCTGGCAACACAGCGAGACTCCGTTTCAAAAAAAAAAAGCACAGCACACCCAAGACACTGACAACACTCAATGCTGGAGAGCTGGAGAGGATGTGGAACAGGAACTCCCCTTCATTGCTGGTTAGAATGGAAAAGCAGTCTGGGCCGGGTGTGGTGGCTCATGCCTGTAATCCCAGCACTTTGGGGGGCTGAGGCAGGCAGATCATGAGGTCAAGAGATAGAGACCATCCCGGCCAACATGGTAAAACCCTGTCTCTACTAAAAACACAAAAATTAGCTGGGTGTGGTGGCATGCGCCAAGTAGTCCCAGCTACTTGGAAGGCTGAGGCAGAATTGCTTGAACCCGGAGGCAGAGGTTGCAGTGAGCTGAGATCAGGCCACTACACTCCAGCCTGGTGCCTGGTGAAAAAGCAAGACTCTGTCTCAAAAAAAAAAAAAAAAAATGTAAAAGCAGTCTGGCAGTTTCTACAAAGCTAACCATAGGTTTACCATATGGCCCAGCAATTGCACTCCTAGGCATTTACTCCAATGAGCTGGAAACTTAATGCCCACAAAAAACCTAGGCATGAATGTTTACAGCAGCTTTATTCATAGTTACCAAAGATTAGAATCAAGTAAAATGTCCTTGAATTGGTGGATTAGATAAAACTATGGTACATCCATACAATGCAACATTATTCAGTGATCAAAAGAAATGAGCTGGCCGGGTGTGGTGGCTCATGCCTATAATCCCAGCACTTTGGGAGGCTAAGGCGGGAAGATGGCTTGAGCACAGGAATTTGAGCTCGGGAATTCCTGTCTGTAGTCCCAGCTACTCAGGAGGCTGAAGTGGGAAGACTGCTTGAGCTTGGGAGGTTGCGGCTGCAGTGAGCCATGTCACTGTACTCCAGCCTGGGTGACCGGGCAAGGCCCCATCCTAAAAAAGAAACAAAAACAAAAACAAAACACCTCAAATAAATAATAAATAAGCTGGGCATGGTGGCACACAGCTGTAATCCCAGCTACTCAGGAGGGTGAGGCAGAAGAATCACTTGAACCCGGGAGGCAGAGGTTGCAGTGAGCAGATATTGCACCATTGTACTCCAGCCTCGGTGACAGGGTGAGATTCCATCTTAAAAAAATTTTTAAAGTCCCTAAGGAATTCTTCATGTTTCTATCTTATAATAAACGTGAGTATTTATATTAAAAAAGAGAAAAAGGGAAAGAGCTAATAAGCTGCAAAATAGACCTGGAGGAGTTCAGACACAGTAGCTCATACCTGTAATCCCAGCACTGTGGGAGGCTGAGGTGGGAGACTTTCTTGAGCCCTGGACTTTGAGACCAGCCTGGGCAACATGGCAAAACCCTGTCTCTACAAAAAGTACAAAAAATTAACCAGGCATGGTGATGCACACCTGTAGTCTTAGCTACACAGGAGACTCAGATGGAAGGATCACCTGAGCCTGAGAGGTTGAGGCTGCAGTGAGATGTGACTGTGCCCTTGCACTCCACCCTGGTTGAGTGAGACTGTATTTAAAAAAGAAAAAGAAAAAGACATGAAGGAATATTATATGCACAACAAATGAAAGAAGCCAGTCTGAAAAAATTACATACTGTATGATCCAACTATATGACATTCTGGAAAAGGCAAAACTGAAAAAGAAAGATCAGTGATAATCAGGGTTGGAGGGAGGGGTGAACAAGGGAACCCAAAGGATTTTTAGGGCAGTGAAACTATTCTGGATGATACTTAACATGGATACATATTATTATGCATTTGGCAAAATCCACAGAATGTATAAGAGGAAGAATGAAGCCTAATGTAAACTAGACTTTAGTTGATAAAAATGTAATGTTGGTTTATTAAATGTATCATCCTAATAAAAGATGTTCACAGTTGGAAAAACTGGGAGAGTGAGGTGTGAGTGCGGAGTACATGGGAACACTGTGGTTTCTGCTCCATTTTTCTGAAAAATGGAGAAAAATAGATCTGTTTTTTTAAAAGTCTATTTTTAAAAAAACCCATACAGTATATTAAACAATTTATTAGAAGTAGAATATCAATAATCCTGGTGAAAGTCTACAACCATGTCAGAACATAACCTAACTCCCTTGATACGTAAAATCTCAAAAAATCAGGCATGGGCACTAAGCAGACAGCAGAAACCCAACATTCAAATCCCAGCAAAGTTGTGATGGAAGTAGGTATCACCTTCTCTAGCTGAGGGAAATGGATAGAGCCATGTCTAAATGTTTAAGTGGTGTCCAAAGCAGAAAGGGAGTTGTTGTCTTTCCAGGGCCACCGTGCCTGCTGTTAGGAAATGCCATTTGACTTGCAAACTGGTTATGGTAGTTGCTAATGAAGAAGATGAGGAGCCATGCCATTCCTTTCTTACACAGTCTGTCTTCCTGCCCATAACCACACTTCAATCACCACAGGCAATGACTGAGATAAATTTTGCATTGTAAAACAGGAATGCAGCAGTAAATGGAAAAAGTATCATCAGGCATAAAATTTGAAAAATGCAACAAGAGACTTCTGTGTCCCAGAGAAAGAGAATTCACACACACACACCAGGAAGAAAAAAAGCGTCTGCTTTTCATCAGCAAACACAGGCAAAGCAAGGGGCAGCAGAGGCTGTCACTGAAGTATCCCAGGATTTAAACATTCCTACATCCGGACTCCTTGGTCAACCAAAGCAAGGCTCTCTGAGAAACATTTGAAAAATGTGCATTGAAAATTGTCCATGAAATCCACGTCATTATAAGCTTCTAAATCGTTCCAGGATTTTGGTTGTTTTTAATGACAGTTCCAACATCATCTAAGGAATATTCCTCTGTAGATCTTCCACTTCCAGTTCCCACATACTTTCATGGATGGGATTATCAGAAAGGTCTGTCATCTTCACAGCCTGCAGGCATGGCTCAGGGCTGCAGGCCTGCACCACTCCCATCACCATCACATACTTTCCTAGAAAAAGAAGAAAAGCCCATAGTAATGTTCTCTTTTCTTTTTTTTTTTCTTTTGAGACAGTCTCACTCTGTTGCCCAGGCTGGAGTGCAGTGGCGTGATCTCAGCTCCTTGCAACCTCCACCACCTGGGTTTAAGCGACTGTTGTGCCTCAGCCTCCTGAGTAGCTAGGCTTACAGATGCCTGCCACCATGCCTGGCTAATTTTTGTATTCTTAGTTGAGACAAGGTTTCACCATGTTGGCCAGGCTGGTCTGGAACTCCTGTCCTCAGGTGATCCACCCACCTCGGTCTCCCAAAGTGCTAAGATTACAGGCATGAGCCACCGTGCCCAACCATCTTCTTTGGTTTCTGATTTTACTAGGCAAAACAAAACTGTCACATAAACTGTAATCATGCCCAAGGAATGGAGGAGATGCTTCCATCAGAGTGTAAGTTATAATTAGACAGGCTACTCTGAGGCAGGGGCAGAAAACCTCAGCTTTCCTCTAATCCCGTTCCTTGATCAATGCTACACAGCATGTGACTGGTCTCTGTGCACAGGATGCATCCTCTTTCTGCAGACACCCTCTGACAGTTACCAAGCAACTCCAATTTTCCCTCCACGTTGCCAAAAAGGCTGGGCAGGTAGCCCCTGCCCCACTGTTCCAACTGCTAGGACCTATCCCTGCCACCTCAGCATGTACAAGCAAATCCACACAAGGGCAGGCTGCCACCAGATGATCTAATGACATATTAACTGTGACTTGCTTCCCATTCCCTTGGGAAAGTGACTCTCCTTCAAAGCAAAACTTGGCCAGTCTCAACCACACAAAACCCAATTGCATAAGAGAAAACTCCAAACACTGCAGGAAGGACAGGCCTGGTGCCAGTCCCACTGCCTGCCCCGATGAGGCTGCTTTCATTGCACTGCACGTGGGGACTGGGGCCTGGGGCCTGGGGCCTGGGGCTCTGACAGAAGGAAGCCAGGCAAGCTGACCCCTGATCCCGCTGTTCAACTCCAGGCAGGATGTGCTCAGGTTTCTCAGAACTCCTCCCCACATTCCACTTGGGTCCCTCCATGAGAGGCTAGTTCTGAAAATACACTTGCTGTCCCCTCTGAATGGGCCTAAAGTGCAAACCCACAGAAGTAGAACTGAAGGCACAGAAAGAGAACAAGCCCAAGGACATTCTGACCAGGAGAGGGGAACGGGAGCTCTACTAGGAAGGCACACACAGCCAGCTGGATGAGCTCAAAGGCATGTGATAAGTCAAACTGGCCCTATAGGTACTACCCACACCCTCTCCCAGCTCTCCACTCTGTCCCTCCCTCTCCTTCCCGCATCCCCACCCCCCAGTTGCCATGACCACTCCAATGGTTCCCAGCCCATGTTCTGCCAGCTTCCTCCACTTCAAAACAATCCCCACCCCACTGCTGCAGTCAACATTCTAGAATCCTGCCTCCAAAACTCAGTTGACTGCAGCACGATCTAGGTAAGCATGGTTTCTCCACTTCTCCTGAAGACAAAGAGCAACTTGAGGACAAGGAGAGCTTCTCATTCAACTCAGCATCTTCAGCACCTTAGGTTTATGGGAACAAACTCCTGGATTTTGCAGAGGAAGAGGCAGTGAAGGAACAGCACCAGAGCAACACTGCAGTGAGCAGAGTTCAAGCCGCCTTGAAGCAGGCATGTCCTTCCAGACAGCCACTGAGGCTCATCAGGATACAGCCCTCCTTCCTTCCACTGCTGCCCCAGGCTCCTCAAATGCACGAGGCTCTATCCCCTCCAAGCCTTTGCACAGGCTGTTCCATGGAGCTGCACAATCTCCTGCCACTGCACCCAGACAGAGGGTGCCCAACTGTCCCAGTTCTAACACTGAAAGCCCCACGTCCCAGGACCCTGTCAGTCCCAGGCAACCCTGGAGGGTTGGTCCTTACAGGTAACTTCAGTGCATCCTTCAGGGCTGCCTCTTCCAGGAAGGCTTCCCCGAGCCCTCAAGCCTGGATCAGCTGTCCCTCGTCTGCGCCACCTGGCTCTTGCCTGCACTGTTACTTTGTGTTTTAGTGGCCTGCTTACCTCCCTGCCTCCCTGCCTGAAGGCAGTGACTCAATTTGTCAAGCTGGACTTAGTATTACTTAACAAGAGGAAATGGCATGGCCCCTGCCAGCTGGCATTCAGGCCAATGGGTATGTCAGACAAGTTCACCAATGCCCATTGGTTCAAACAATGAAGTATTTACTAGATGCCAGGCTTACGCCAGGGCTGATACCAGACAGGAGACTGTCCCAGCCTGCCTGCAAGGGGCTGTGCCTGCAAGCCAACACACCAAGCAGCATGGGTTATGTGCTGAGCAAAGGCTAAGGTAAAGGGTTGGCAAACATTTTCTGTAAAGGGCCAGACAGTAAATATTTTGAGCTTTTCTCACCATAGGGTCTTTGTCCCAGATACTCAACTCTAGCTATAGTGAGACACTGGCTGAGGCATTCTGTAAATTACCAATGTATTCCAATAAAACTTTACTTATGGTGGGGCGCAGTGGCTCACACCTGTGATCCCAGCGCTTTGGGAGGCTGAGGCAGGTGTATCACCTGAGGTGGGAGTTCAAGATCAGCCTGATCAACATGGAGAAACCGCATCTCTACTAAAAATACAAAAATTCAGCCGGGTGTGGTGGTGCATGCCTATAATCCCAGCTACTTGGGAGGCTGAGGAAGGAGAACTGCTTGAACCCAGGAGGCGGAGGTTGAGGTGAGCCAAGATCGTGCCATTGCATTCCAACCTGGGCAAAAAGAATGAAACTCCATCTCATTAAATAAAAAAAAATCTTTACTTATGGACACTGATGCTTGAATTTCATATACTTTTCATATGTCATGATTTTACTTTCAACCATTTAAAAATGTAAAAACCCACCAGGCACAGTGGCTCATGCCTGTAATCCCAGCACTTTGGGAGGCGAAGGTGGGCGGATCACTTGAGACCGGGAGCTCAAGACCAACCAGTCTGGTAAACATGATGAAACCCTGTCTCCACTAGAACTACAAAAATTAGCCGGATGTGGTGGTGCACACCTGTAATCCCAGCTACTCAGGAAGATGAAGCACAAGCATCACTTGAATCTGGAAGGCAGAGGTTGCAGTGAGCTGTGACTGTGCCACTGCACTCCAGTCTGAGACACAGAGAGAGACCCTGTCTCAAAAATAAAAATAATAGGAATAAATAAAAGTTTAAAAAGCATTTTTAGTTCACAGGACATGTGAAAAGATGAGGCCTGTCATTTGCTGACCCTGTACTAGGCCAGCGCTGGGGCTAAGGGCAGACAGAGGGAAGGCTGAAGGACAAGGCAGTGGGGGGAGTGCAGGAGCATGTTCTGTACCCTCACTATGAGCTAGGCGCAGTGTTAAGGCAGTTGTTTACTTACTGAATATACACAACAGGCAGGAATGATTAGCTCCTTTTTACAAGAGTACAAATACAGAAGAGTTAACAAAAGTGCTCCAGGCAACTCAGCTGGGAAGGGGTGGAGCCAGGAATTCACCTAAGCCTGTCTGAGTCCAAAGCAGCTCAGGCCAGACCACTGACCTATCTGTCTCTAGTTAAGACTCCAAGACTTAGCAGGAGGGTCCCTTAGGAATGAAGTGATCTTGGCCTGATCTCCCAGGGGAGGGAGCTGAGGGGAGGGAAGGCTCATGTATCCTCAGACCTCCTTAGCTTAGATCTCACATCCTCCAGAGAAGCCTCTGAGGGCCACTCAGCACCTTGTACATCCTCATGGGTCCCCCAGGGATCAGCGATCCTCTGGGACAGATGCTCACTGCCTATCTCCCAGCAGGCTTTATCTGGGTCTCCGCTGCAGCCCAGCACTACATGTGGGGGGCTGATGTATAACACCTGCTCCACTGACATCTCAGTGAACAAGTGAGATGGATGTCCACTGCCTGTCACTCTAGACAATTGGTTCTTGGAGCATTTATGTGTCAGGCACTGGGCCAGATGCTGAGGATACAGTTGTCAGGACCACATAGCTCTGGCCTTCCAGAAGCTGGGCCTGGCCCAGCGGTTCTCAAAGTATGGCCCCCAAACACCAGGCATGGTGTTGCAGGCCTGTAGTCCCAGCTACCCAAGGAGGCTGAGCAGGAGGAGTCCTTGAGCTCAAGGCCAGCCTGGGCAACACAGTGAGTCCCCTATCTCAAATAAATAAAACATTTTAAAAAGTCCAAAGTAGACCAGCAACATCAGCCTTATCTGGGAGCTGGTTAGAAATGCAATTTCCAGCCCCACCTGGACCTTGTGACTCAGGAACCCTGAGGGTGGAGCCCCAGCCATCCCAGCTTTAGCAAGCCCTCCAGGAGAGACAGATACAAGCTCAAGTTTGAGCATCAGTGGCTTAAGAGAGGAAGCAGGCAGGGCACGGCTGCTCCTGCCTATAATCCCAGAATTTGGGAGGCCGAAGAGGGCAGATCACTTGAGGCCAGGAGTTCGAGACTAGCCTGGCAAACATCGAAACCCAGTCTCTGCTACAAAAAAAAAAAAAAAAATTAGCCAGGTGTGGTGGCATATGGCTGTAATCCCAGCTACTCGGGAGGTTGAGGCACGAGAATCACTTAAATCAGGGAGGTAGAGGCTGCAGTGAGCCGAGGTCATGCCACTGCACCCCAGTCTGGGTGGCAGAGTGAGACTCCTTCTCAAAAAAAAAAAGAAAAGAAAAGAGGAGGCAAACATGTGTGAGCTCCAGCCCAGGACAGTTCAATGAAGAAGCAGTACAGGAGGGTCTCCCGTTCCTAGGGGTTAGGGAGGACTGAGAAAGGTACATATGAGTTGAGACGTTAAGGATGAGCAGAAATTCCCAGAAAAGTATTTCCCAAAACTTGATGGCAAACAAGGAAATCAACTGGGGGAGGGGGCTTGTGACAAATGTAGGCGCCGGAGTCCCTCCCCAGAAGATTCCCACTAGGAGGTGGAAGAATCCCGGGAATCTGTATTTGTTTAAGGGACTGCAGGTGATGCTTATCATCAGATCAACTTGACCGAGGAGGGACCGGAGCAAGGGTACCCAGGCAGGAACCCGCAGGGGCAGAGGCCGGAGGTAGGGAAGCCCCGCCGCGCCCCGCCCCCTTTCGAGTGTCAAGACCGGGTTTAAAGGATCTGGCCTCGGCAACTTCTCGGCCTACAGCAGGGAAGAGGGCACCCAGTGAGACCCGGGCATTACCTGGGACGAGGCAAGGCCGCCCGCGCGGCACCCGCTCCAGGCCGCGGACCGAGAAGGCCCCGCTCGGATCCCACAGCCTGGCCTCGCCGCGGTCCGCCATCACCACCGTGCCCTGCATCCACACAACCGCCAGCTCCAGCGGCCCGCGGCCCGCCGCCGCCCGAGACAGCCGCCACGCGCCCGGGCCGCCCTCCGCATCTCGCCGCAGCTGCTCTGCCAGCACCTTGAGTGGCGGCGACCTAGGCAGCCGCACAGCCGTGGAGCCTCCTGAAAACGAGTCCGCAGCCGCCGCCATTCCGCCGTGCCGCTGCTTTCCCGCTAACTTTGAGACGCAGCGGGGCCCGGCCGCAGCCACCAATCAGGAGCGCGCTAGCAGAGCCGGCCAATGGTCGACGTCAGAAGGCGGGACCACATGGCGGAGTAGCGCCAGGAGTGCGCATGCGTAGAAAAAAGTAAATAAATGCCGGAAGTCGTAGGTAATACTAAAGAAACGCCCGCAAGTTACGAATGAATGGAAGAAATGGATTAAATTAGAATAAATAAGGGAAGACAGAGAAGCAAAGAACTTCCTCTTTCTGGCCAGGCCCGGTGGCTCATGCCTGTAATCCCAACACTTTGGAAGGCTGAGGTGGGCGGATCACCAGAAGTCAGGAGTTCAAGACCAGCCTGATCAACATGATGAAACGCCGTTTCTAACAATAATAATAATAATAATAATGAACGTGATTATTCATTTTCACATTGCCTTGTTTTGAGGTTAGTAAATACTGAAACGAACGAAGAGCCCATGTCTATTGGGAGTGATCAAGAATCCAGTCAGGAGATAAGGCTGGGAAGGGAGATGGGAACAGCTAGAAAACTTGCCCTTTCTTTTACTATTATTTTCATTTATATTTTAATAGCATCAAATAATTTTAAGGTTAACAAAATATATTGCTATTTTTCACAAAAGAAATGCACATTTATTGTAAAAAAAAAAATAGAAAAGGAAAAAATGTAGAATAAGAAAATAATTGTAAAAACTGCTTATAAATACCCACTGTTAATTTTGGGGTGTATTAGCCTGTAGGTTTTAAAGTGTAAGAGTGTGTGTGTGTGTGTGTGTGTATTTTTTTGAGACAGGTTCTCATTCTGTTGCCCAGGATGGAGTGCAGTGGCACAATAACGGCTCACTACAGTGTCCACCCTCCCCGGGCTTAGGTGATTCTGCCACCTCAGCCTCCCCAGCATCTGGGACTACAGGTGTGCACCACCACGCCCAGCTAGTTTTTGTATTTTTGTAGAGACAAGGTTTTTGCCATGTTGCCCAAGGTGATCTTGAACTCCTGGGATCAAGCAATCATCCCTCCTTGGCCTCTCAAAGTGCTGGGATTACAGGTGTGAGCCACCATGCCTGGCTTATTACTGATATACAAAGATTGTTTTGTATATTGTTTTCACTTAATAATGAGCATCTTTCCATATCAGCAAATATCCATCTGCTTCCTTTTGAATGACTGCATAATACTCGATTTATCTCATCATATATTAAACCAATATCTCATAGTTGGACATTAAGGCTATTTCCAATTTTTCACTTTATAAATATAGCCACTGTGGACCTACTTAAAAGCTAAATCTTTGTGCACATCTTTCAAATAAAATTCCCAGAAATTTCTCCCTAAAAATTGGATGTCCCCAGTCAGCAAAGTCCACAAATCCTAAATCAGGCAATCAAAAAAGTCAACATCAGTTCCTAAGAGAGACTTTGGGGGCAGGGCGCGATGGCTCACACCTGTAATCCTAGCACTTTGGGAGGCTGGGGAGGGCAGATGACCTGAGGTTGGGAGTTTGAGACCAGCCTGACCAACATAGAGAAAACCCGTCTCTACTAAATAAAATAAAATAAACAAATAAATAAAATAAAAGGGAGAGAGAGACTTTGAATTCCCATGGCCTCCTGCAGTACCAGGCATTCAGAGAGTGTTCAGCAAGAACTTGATTTTTTGTTGTTGTTGTTGTTGAAACGGAGTCTCACTCTGTTGCCCAGGCTGGAGTGTAGTGGCATGATCTCAGCTCACTGCAACCTCTGCCTCCTGGGTTCAAGTGATTCTCCTGCCTCAGCCTCCTGAGTAGCTGGGACTACAGACGCATGCCACCACGCCCAGCTAATTATTGTATTTTTTAGTAGAGACGGGATTTCACCATATTGGCCAGGCTGGTCTCGAAATCCTGACCTCATGATCCACCCACCTCAGCCTCCCAAAGTACTGAGATTACAGGTGTGAGCAACTGCACCCAACCAAGAGTTTGATTTTTATAAAATTGAGCCAGGCCCTGTTGTAAGAACTTTGTAGGAAGTGTCCCATGTACCCCACAGACCCTGTGAAAACTCTGTTCTACACAGGTGAGGAAACTGAGGCTTAAGGAAGCTAGATGGCTTGACCATAAACTCTCAGTAGCCTCTATGAGGCTTTGGCCTGTACACCTAATATGGTTTGGCTGTGTCCCCACCCAAATCTCATCTTGAATTGTACTTCCCATAATTCCCACAAATTGTGGGAAGGATGCTATGGGAGGTAATTGAATCATGGGGTCGCATACCCCCATGCTGTTCCTGTGATAGTGAGTGAGTTCTCATGAGATCTGGTGGTTTTATAGGGGGCTTTCCCCCCCTTGCTCAGCACTTCTCCTTGCTGCCATGTAAAGAGGACATGTTTGCCTCCCCTTCTGCCATGATTCTAAGTTTCCTGAGGCCTCCCCAGCCCTGAAGAACTGTGAGTCAATTAAACTTCTTTCCTTTATAAATTACCCAGTCTTGGGAAGGTCTTTATAACAGCATGAAAACAGACTAATACAACACCTCAACCCTGACCTCAAACTAACCAGGCTACTGGGCTGAGAAGGGAGCAGGAACATTAACCAAGAGAGAATCAAACCCATTCATGCCTGGTGGGTCCTCACTGACCTTCCACCAAGGCACCTTAAGGCCAGAGAAGTGATGGGAAAGGGAGTGAGGGTAAAGGCAGAAGCTCCCAGGCTTCTTGTGTGGACCTGATAATTCCCCATTATTCCCTTGGCCTCCAGATTCCCTGCCCCCGCCACAAGCCCAACACTGTGTTGCTGGCAGAGTGATCTTTTCAAAACACAAGTCTGAGCATATCAGCACTGGGTTTATAACACCTTGATGGTGTAATCCACACATCTGGAAGGTGAGCATTCCCGGCAGAGGGAACTGCACATGGAGGGCCCAGACAGGGGAGAGGAAGCAAGAAGCATGTAGCAAACTGCCAGTAGTTAAGAATGGCTGGGACACAGAGTAGAAATGGAGGACTGGGGATAGATGAGTCTGGCCCTACAAAACCTCATTTCTTATCCCCATTTTACAGATGATGAAGCTGAGGATCAGGCCAATGATAATGGCTACTGAGTGGTAGAGTTAGAACTTAAACCCGAATACATCTGACCCCAAACTTCATGTATCTCAAACCACAGGCTCCATCTCACTGTTCACACTCTTGCCCACCTCGACCCATCAAAGGTGCTTCCAGATCTTTGCTTGTACTGTTCTCTGACATGCCTTCCCCTCAATTGCTCTCAGTTGAAACCTGGTATAGTCATCAAGTAAAGAAGGACAATGTTTGCTTCCCCTTCTGCCATGATTCTAAGTTTCCTGAGGCCTCCCCAGCCCTGGGGAACTGTGAGTCAATTAAACCTCTTTCCTTTATAAATTACCCAGTCTTGGGAAGTTCTTTTTTTTTTTTTTTTTAAATATAAAGACGGGATTTCACCATGTTGGTCAGGCTAGTCCTGAACTCCTGACCTCAGGTGATCTGCCTGCCTTGGGCTCCAAAGTGCTTGGATTACAGGCGTGAGCCACCACACCTAGCCAGGAAGTTCTTTATAGCAGTGTGAGAATAGACTAATACAATACCTCAACCCTGACCTATAAAGTAACTCAGCTCCTGGGCTGAGAAGGGAGCAGGAACATCATCAAGTGGCTGCTCACCAGTGAGACCTCTTCTATTCAGGGAGCTTTTCTTGAGCTCCACCACTGGAATTAACCTCTTCCTTCCAGACCAGTTTGCTGGTGCCCCTAATTCAGTTTCCCAACCTCAGTTCTACTGACATTTGGGGCCGGATAATAATCTTTGTCATGGGGACTGTGCTGTGCACTGTAGGACGCTGGGCAGTATCCCTGCTCTCCACCCACTAGACACTGTGGCACCTTCCTCAAGTTGCAACAACCAAAATACGTCTTCAGACATTGCCAGTGTCCCCCAGGGTGCTAAATCACCTCTATGGAGAACGACTGTCCTAAGCTACAATACTCACTGATAAATAGTTGAGTTGTGTCTATCTTACCAGTAAAGCCTGGGGTCTCAAACTAAGTTGTCAGCAGCAGACAGATGGGTAACCCTGGCGTAGCAGGGACAAACTGGCCTTCTGATGTTGCAGCAAAGGGGTCCATCACACTCAGCCAGTGGTATTCATGCACTGTTGCTAGATCTGATTTTTCAAGACATTTTCTTTTTTTGTTTTTGTTTTAAATGGAGTCTCACTCTGTCGCCCAGGCTGGAGTGCAATGACATGATCTCAGCTCACTGCAACTTCTGCTTCCCAGGTTTAAATGATTCTCCTGCCTCAGGCTTCCGAGAAGCTGGGACTACAGGCACCTGCCACCATGCCTGGGGACCTT
Organism: Cheracebus regulus; assembly: GCA_963574635.1. Lineage (NCBI taxonomy): Eukaryota > Metazoa > Chordata > Mammalia > Primates > Pitheciidae > Cheracebus > Cheracebus regulus. The sequence continues at coordinate 26,151 of CAUYQU010048379.1, forward strand.
TTCATATTTTTAGTAGAAATGGGGTTTCCACCATGTTGGGCAGGCTGGTCTCGAACTCCTGACTTCAGGTGATCTGCCCTCCTCAGCCTCCCAAAGTGCTGGAATTACAGGTGTGAGCCACTGTACCTGGCTCAAAACATTTCCATGTATAATCTCCATGTTTTTTAAAAAAATTCTGGCAATGAATTCGATTCTAAAATAAAGGAACAAACAGAAACCATGTGCCCCTGAAAGTCATCCGTGGAATGACTCTCACCCATGGGCTGCCAATCTGCAGATTCACTCTAGAATGTGAGCTCTGCTCAGGCACCAAGGCAGCCTGCGTGTTCACTAATTGCAGCTCTTTAAATCTCCTACAAAATACCCAAGGGGCTATAGTGTTTCACCAGCTCCAGCAGTTGCAAAATTGGCACCTTAAATTACAGTCATGAGTAGACAACTGGGTTCTGTTGACACATGTTGGGTAAGCCTCCTTCCAGAGAGGATTACCCCCTATCCCCCACACCACAATCCTTCACCCTCATGCTGAGGCCTGAGGCAACCCCCTGTACCAGCTTCCCCAAGCCCCAGCTTCCCAATGAGATAAAAGATCTTGGAAAAGGATTTCCTGCCACCTGCACCAGTGAAGACAAAGGTAATATAGGAGGAACTGTAGGCCTTGGTGTTACTCTCAACCTGCCCGTTCACCAGTTCCCAGGGCATTCAAGCCAAAACACTTCTGGTTTCCAGAAACAAAGAACCCTACAGCCCTAAGAAAATGGGTTGTTCTGGGCCGGGCACAGTGGCTCACACCTGTAATCCCAGCAGTTTGGGAGGCCGAGGTGGGTGGATCATCTGAGGTCAGGAGTTCGAGACCAGCCTGGCCAACATGGTGAAAACATCTCACTAAAAATACAAGGATTAGTTGGGCATGGTGGCACATGCCTGTAATTTCAACTACTCAGGAGGCTGAGGCAGGAGAATTGCTTGTATCCAGGAGACGGAGGTTGCAGTGAGCCAAGATTGCACCACTGCACTCCAGCCTGGCACCTGGCAACAGAACAAGACTCTGTCTCAAAAAAAAAAAAAAAAAAATCAATAATTTAGAGGTTTTAAGTCTCCAAAAGAGATTTTCATATGTAAATATATTAGTAGTTACAGACAAGGTTTTTAGGGAACCTCTTCCATGCCTGCATCCTGTTGTAACTGCTGTATCAT
>CAUYQU010048383.1:0-25784 GCA_963574635.1 Cheracebus regulus
TTTGCTGTGTCTTTCTTTCTCCTTTTCTCTCTTTTTCTAAAATCTCTTCCTCTTTCTTTCTTTCATTTTTTTCTTTCTTTTGCAGTTTCTTTCTTTCTCCTTTTCTCTCTTTTTCTAAAATCTCTTCCTCTTCCTTTCTCTCTTTCAAAAAAAAAAAAAAAACCATCTCACTGCTTTTTAAAAAATCATTAAACTTACTTGACAGCCTGGTAATCCGGTATCTCTGCTGTACAGGGAAAATGAGCCTCTCTCTGATGTTTTTCCTATAAAACAAAGAAATTAACTTTATATAAAACCCCTCATTTATTGACAATCAAACTAGTAGACTATTCATGGTAATTATACTGCAGTTTAAAAACAGAAAGAACAAATTAGAAATAAGAGGATACAATTCAATAATTTGTAAAAATTGGCTATCATTTCAGTCAATCTGAGTCAAATTCTGGGCAGGACGTAGTGACTCATGTCTCTAATCTCAGCATTTTGGGAGACCAAGGTGGGAGGACTGCTTTAGCCCAGTAGCTCAAGACTAGCTTGGGCAATAACAAAAACCTGTCTCTACAAAAAAATTAAAAATTAAGCACGGTGATACACGTATGTAGTCCCAGCTACTTAGGAGGCTGAGGTGGGAGGATCACTTGAGCTACATAAAGTAGCCATGTACACACTTTATTTTCAACATGTAGTATTTTAAAAAACATTTAGAAGAATGAAAAAGACTTTTATATAGCCAACAATATGATTCATGTACCCACTAGTTAGAATGTTTTCTCCCGTTTGCTTCAGATTGAACGTTCTTCTTTCTCTCTCAAAAATTAATACAGTATTGGGCCCGGCGCGGTGGTTCACACCTGTAATCCCAGCACAAGGTGGGTGGATCACAAGGTCAGGAGATTGAGACCATCCTGGCTAACATGGTAAAACCCGTCTCTACTAAAAATATACAAAAAATTAGCAGGTGCCTGTAGTCCCAGCTACTCAGGAGGCTAGGGCAGGAGAATTGCTTGAACCCGGGAGGTGGAGGTTGCAGTGAGTCGGGATAGAGCCACTGCACTCTGTCTCAAAAAAAAAAAATTAATACAGTATAGATATAGCTCAAACCACACCTCAGGGTTTGATACACATCAATATCCTAATATTGATGTGTATGATTACTATGTTTTTTACTCTTAAATATATATTCATGCTCTCAAACAATATACATTACTGTCTGCATTTAACATTTAAATAGATGGAATTACATGGTGTTTATCTTGAAACCTGCATTTTCATATATTATATTTATGAGCTATGTATTGATTAACACAGTCCATGTTTGATCATCTTTACTGCTATACAATGCTCCATTATACAAATAAAACCAGTTTATATAGTCTCCTATTGTATGATAGTTTTTACATTTCTTTGTCATGAGCAGTATTGAAACAAATCCTTGCCCACGTCTTGTACATAGACACCCCTCCTCCTCCTCTTCCTCCTCCTCTTCTTCTTCCTCCTCCTCCTCCTCCTCCCCTCCTCCTCCCCTTCCTCCCAGATACACACAAAGTGAAACTGGTAGATAAAAGGATGCAAACTTTCAGCTTTACAGATATTGATTGCCTTACTACTCTCAGAAGTCATCATGCCAATTTTTATTTTTCCCAGCAAGATTAAGAATTCTTGTTGTGGCCAGGCACGGTGGCTCATGCCTGCAATCCCAGAATTCTGGGAGGCCAAGTCAGGCAGATCACTTGAGGTTAGGAGCTCGAAACCAGCCTGGCCAACAAGGTAAACCCCGTCTCAACTAAAAATACAAAAATTCACCAGGTATGTAGCACACGCCTGTAATCCTAGCTACTCGGGAGGCTGAGGCAAGAGAATCACTTGAACCCAGGAGGTGGAGGTTGCAGTGAGCCAAGACAGCACCATTGCACTGCAGCCTGGGCGACAGAATGAGACTCTCTCAAAAACAAACAAAAAAAAAACCGAATTCTCATTGTGACTATACCCACTGATATGGTTTGGCTGTGTCCTCACCCAAATCTCACCTTGAATTGTAGATCCCATAATCCCAATGTTTAGTGGGAGAGACCCGGTGGAAGGTAACTGAATCATGAAGGCGGTTAGTCCCGTGCAGCTGTTTTCTTGTGATAATGAGTTCTCATGAGATCTGATGGTTTTATAAGGGGCTTTCTCTGTTTGCTCGGCACTTCTCCTTGCTGCTGTCATGTGAAGGACATTTTTCTTCCCCTTCTGCCATGATTTTAAGTTTCCTGAGGACTCCCCAGTCATGCTGAACTCTTTCCTTTATAAATCACCGTCTTGGGTTATGTTTTTATTAGCAGCGTGAGAATGAACTAATACACCCACAGTTCAAAACTTTCATGGCCATGTATCAGGAATAGTATGGGCCAGTTCTTGAGGGAGAATGGATGTTAGTCTCACAGCACTAACCATTAACAGTAGTAGGGTACTCAACTCATTTGTATTCAATATACTAGAGTTTCAGTATGTTCAGTAAAGTGAATTTGCAAGTGTGGTACTTTTGAGGCTCAGAAACTAATGCTCCCAAGCATGGTGCTTTGACATGCTGGATTCGAAGCAGCAGCCTCAAGGTCTCTCTAAGTCATGCCCTCTCCACCAGACCCCTCCCCACAATCCTCTGTTTTTTGCAAAGCATAGGATGAAGTTGTTTTATGAAATTCCTTATCTACTTAGAAACTGGATCTGTCAAAGAACAAATTGCCTTCCCTGAGTTTCAACAATTCCTTCTATGCCAGTCATTCTAAATTGGCATTTCCCTTCAGTCTCTGCCATATTCTTGGTCCAAGAGGATTTCTGATCCACTTTGATTAGATGCAGGAAAGGTTGTGTCAGAACTGCAAGTGTACAACCCTTTAATGGTTTTATTTTGTAATAACTAATTTGTTTTGAAACAAGGTCTCGCTCTGTCAACAGGCTGTAGTGCAGTTACATAATCACAGCTCACTGCAGCCTCCATCTCCTGGGCTCAAGCGATCCTCCAACCTCAGCCTCCCAAGTACTGGGACTACAGGTGTTTGCCACCAGCCTAATTTTTTAAATTTTTATTTTTAGTAGATAGGGTCTCAGTGTTGCCTAGGCTGGTCTCAAACTCCTGGGCTCAAGCAATCCTCCTTCCTCAGCCTTCCAAAGTGCTGAGGTTACAGGTATAAGTTACTATGGTGGCCTAGCATTATTATTAGGACTATTTTGCATATCTAAAGGGTTAATAGATGTCAGATTTAGAGTTGTAAGATTTCTACATCAATTAGCCAGCATGATATATATACTTTAACAAAAATGATACTAGTCTATTTCTAAGGTTTTTAAAAAATAATTATGAACCATAGCAATAAACAATTTTGAACATCCTATTCATGTGTAGAGCTTTTTTTATTAGTGAACTACATTTTTAGACAATCACAAGTTAATAATGTATTTTCACTCACATGTCCTAGTAAGTACTCAAAATAAATGTTGAGGTGGAAAAAGCAACAAGGTTAGAGATGTCTATTAGGGTCTGTTTTTTAATAATGCACAGCTTTTAAATACAATGTTAATTATCTATGTGGAGACTACCCCTTTGATCATTTTAAAACACTTAAGTTTTAAACGTAACTTCCTGTGCTTATTAAAATTCCTAAAATTCCTTTTCCTTTCATAAAGGACACTGAATTCAGAAAGAATAAAAACTGATTTAACATAAGCTGAAGATGTTACAAAGTAAAAGTTTATTCTGAAATGGAAAGTTGATAGCTTGTTTTCAAAATGATACTTAATCTATTTAAGTAAGATTTTGAAACGTAAATACATTTTTATTTCACCTTTCATTTATTAGAAACTAGTTATTTTCTTAAAGACTTATAAGTTTGAGTATCCCTGAAATATAATAAAGCATACTCAGTCTAGGACTTAGAAGGAATTCATTTTTAACTCTTCCAAAATTACTTTTCACAAGAACTATTTTCATGAGTTAAAATTAATCATATACATTCTCTTTGTTTTAACTTAGGCATTTGAGAAACAACTAAAATCTCTGGCCACTGTATTACCAGTTTCTACCAACTTTTTAACATAAATATATATAAATGAAGTATACAGACAATTTTAACTGGTCAACTTCAGCTGAACAAAGCTTAAGAACTTTGTTACATTACTTAAGTAATGTAACACATAAGTAATTTTCCTTGAAACACCCATGAAAAATTATTACAAAGAATTCTCTGGGATAGTCTAGTACAGAGTCTTTACTAGAACTTTGTGTTGCGGTGGTATGGGTGTGTATAGGTATGGGTGTGTGCACATGTGCATGGGCCTCTTGGCAGGCTTTTCAGAATCATGTTTTTAAATGTGCAAAACAAAATGTAAGTATTATAATGTACAATGACATGTAATCTTCAAAATGTTCTTTTAAAGACCAAACATTTGCTGTAATTTATTAACAAATTAAATAATAAGATTTAGCAGCAGGCCCAATAATGATAATTTGAAAGCATAAACGATAGTTTAGATATCTCAACAATTATATTATGATATGAAAATATCTATTATTCTACTGGTGACAAAAACCATAGGTAATGATTGGACAATTTTGCTATCCTTATTCAAAATTGAAGGCCATGGTAAATTTCACTTAGAGATTGGTAAAAATAAGGATGACAATTTTTTTTTTTTCCATTCAAGTTCAGTGATTTTCCTTCTGTCCTGGGAGTTTCTATACTCCAGGTTAAGGAACTCAACTCTAGTAGAATAGTAACATATTGGAAAATATACAAGTATAATACATATAAATGTATATTAAGTCATCAGCCACATAACTTGTGTGCAAAGGTATTTTAAGTAACTAAACTTACATGGTTTACATTAACCAGATTCAGCATTTTCTGACCTAAATTAAAAACTGCTCGAGATAACCTACACAGTATTTAAAACATTTATTCAAGAAACAGCAAATGACTGAAGTTCAAGAAATTATTTTCTATTAGAGGCATTAGTTACCTTAACAAATATTATTGGACTTAAAAAAAAAAAGCTATCTTGCTCTCTACCACCAATATACTTAAGTTACAACTCTCCAGTGCTTACAGAAATACAAACTAATGCTATTATTTTGACATAGGATACAATCAGCAGTCAAATGGAAGCTGGGAGTGGACAGGCACAGTTCTACATTCCCATTTCTCCCCATCTCAGTTACAAATATCCAAAGCATTGACTAGACAGAAGAATCTAACATCCATACATTCTATCAAACATTTATGGACTAGTCAGTGACAGATAAAGAGGTTAGGAGATGAGTAAGACACAAGCTTCTGGCTGGGTGTTGTGGCTCATACCTGTCATCCCTGCACTTTGGGAGGCTTAGGTGGGAGGATTACTAGAGCTAAGGAAGTTGAGACCACTCTGGGCAACATAGTGACATCTGGTCTTTATAAAAAATAAAAAAAACTTAGTTGGGCATGGTGGTGCATACCTGAAGTCGCAGGAGACTGAAGTGGGAGGACTGCTTGAACCTGGGAGTTTGAGGCTGCAGTGAGCTATGATCATGCCACTGCATTCCAGCCTAGGAGACAGAGTGAGACTCTGTCTCAAAAAACAAACAAAAAACCCCCATAAGCTCTGCCCTTGATAGGTGCCAAACAATGAAAAAGCTTATAGCCTAATGGATGACAAAGTTTTAGAAGTACTGCTATGTCTGTTATTTAGCTCTTTTTAGTGAGATAAATTAAGTATTTGATAATATATATTTATTAAAAATACCACAAAGATTAGATAGTACCTGATATGGTTTGTGTGTCCACCCAAATCTCTTCTTGAACTGTAGTTCCCATAATCCTCACATGTCCTGAGAGGGACCCGGTGGGAAGTAACTGAACCATGGGGGTGGTTAACTCCATGCTGTTCTCATGATGGTGAGTTATCATGAGATCTGATGGTTTTATAAGGGACTTCTTCCCCCTTTGCTCTGCAATTTTCCATGCTGCCACCATGTGAAGAAATGTGTTTGCTTCTTCCACCATGACTGTAAGTTTCCTGAGGTCTCTACAGCCATGCTGAACTGTGAGTCAAGTAAATCTCTTTCCTTTATAAATTTTCCAATCCCAGGTATATCTTTATTAGCAACCTGAGAGCACAGTAGCCTCAATCCACACTTGGGAGAATGGTGTTCAGTTTCATTCTTCCTTCTACATGCAAATTTAGACCAAAGCAACTCTACAATACTCTCATAGTGTGTGCACTGTTATTATCAACAGAACACTATTGATGAGGAAACATCCAGAGATAACAATATTATGGAATACAAAGTCTGCTTAACATTTATTTCTGCAGCAATCTAGTAAATACCTAAAAATTTCCAACCAAATAAAGTTTATTAGTTTCAATGAACAGATACTCTTCAAGAAATAATTGTTGACTTAGCAAGTAACAACACAAAATAGAATAGCTTCTCTATTTGTATGAAAGCCACTATTATTTCTGTTCATTTTTGTAAGACATACTGATTTGCATTTACCAATTTGAATTCAGCATCTTTTACAAAGAAAAACTCCATGTGTTATAATATAGTTAGTATTAAACTGGTTTTTCTTAAAAGCTAAAAGCTTAACCTAGAAACAATTCCTGAATGTTTCAAAAAAGTTAATGAGATCAACATTACTATGTTCAAAATGAAATATTTCAATGTTTAAGTCATGTGAGCTTTTCCATATTTACTTTTCAGAGAAACAATATGAAATCTCTACATATGCAAATCTAAATATTTGTGCACAAATCTAAATTTGGTGAAAGTTTTTGAGCAGACTATCCTCCTCCCCCTTGGGTGTTTTTGAAAACTCATTATTTACCTAACCTTTTTGCTCATGGCAAAGCTACTCCCCTTTTGTGGGCGAATCCTATAAAAAAAATTCATAGGATTTGAATCATACTGAACATTTGAAGAAACACAAAATGCTAACTTACAAAGTAGGCAAATCTGCAATGCCGTAGGGTATGAGAGCAGAGACCTGGGAATTCTGATAACTGGATTCACGTCTTGGCTCTTGTTTCTCTCTCATTGGATGAACTGGGAAAGTTATAAGTCATTTAACATCAATGAGCCCACTTACTCTTTCAGGAAAATCAACTGAATAACATGTACCTCACAGAGACCCTGCACAATTTCATTAATGTTTATAAAGTATTCAGAAATTGTCTAGAAAATACTGTTAGAATTGTAGACCTCATTTTGGTAGTAATCTGCTCAAATGTACAGAAAAAAAGGATCTTAATTGACCATATATTTTTTTTAAATAAAGAGAAAGGGGGTTTTAAAATAAACCCTTGCCTATTTTCTTCGGAACAATTTGTTTAAGCATTATTGGCTAACATTTGTGCCAACCATGCTGCTGGCTACATTGAAGATATTTAAATATCTAGTGCCAACAAGCACAGCTGCTGGACTCTCTATGCCCTCCTCTTGCTCACTCCATGCCAAATTACTCACACAGCTATGAATGATGAGGCATCAGCATAGGAAAATGCCAAGTGTGAGTGAGATTAGTGATAAACCACAGGATCCCTATAGAGGTCAGTGATTATCAAGTTCTCAGTTGTAATCACTTTTCTAACCCAGCCTTTATCTCATCACATATGCCATCTTAATTTTGCACCAGCTTCCTGTGATGCACATCAAAACTGTAAGCAGCTTCCCAATCAATAATTCCTGCAGAATTGCTAAGGTGCTAATGGTGTATCTTATCCTAATAAAAGCACACAGTCAGACCTGGGCAATTTGAATAGGCTTTAGAAATGACTTCCTAGGCTGAGTGCACTGGCTCATGTCTGTAATCTCAGGACATTGAGTGGCCGAGGCAGGTGGATCACTTAAGCCTGAGAGTTTGAGACCAGCCTGGAGGACATGGCAAAAACCCAACTCCATAAAAAATTCACTGGGGATGGTGTACACACCTGTAGTCCCAGCTACTTGGGGAGCTGAAATGGGAGAATCACCTGAGCCCAGGAAGTCGAGACTGCAGTGAGTCATGACTATATCGCTGTTCTCCAGCCTAGGCAACAGAGTGAGATACTGAAGAAAGAAAAGAAAAGAAAAAAGCAAAGAAGAAAAGAGAAAAGAAAAGAAAGGAAAAGAAAGAGAGTGAGAGGGAGGGAGGAGGAGGGAGAGGGGAGAGAGAGACGGAAGGAGGGAAGGAAGGGGAAGGGAAGGGAAGGACTTTCTAAGACTTTAAAATGTGTGATGAAGTACTCTAGAAGCAAACATTTACCAACCCAACTACCCTTCCCCATGCTCTCCACCTCTCTCCCCTTAACATCAGATTTGCAAATTAAATAGGTGAGGATGAGAAGGTTCATAGAAAACAGTTTACCTTTCCATCATGAAAATGGCCAGAAAAGAACATTAAAATGCATAATTCAATCTGAGAGGGTGAGTTGGGTGGGTAGTTGAAAATTATAAAGGAATGAACAGGGCAGAATTAAATAAATACATTTTGATCAGTTTCAGTCACTTATCAGACCTGGCACAGTGGCTCATGCCTGTAGTCCCAGCACTTTGGGAGGCCAAGGCGGGCGGATCACCTGAGGTCAGAAATTTGAGACCAGCCTGGCCAACAAGGTAAAATCCCGTCTCTACTAAAAATAAAAAATTAGTTGGGTGTGGTGGCACACGCCTGTAGTCCCAGATGTTCTGGAGGCTGAAGCAGGAGAATCCCTTGAACCCGGTAGGTGGTGGGTGCAGTGAGCCGAGACCACACCACTGTACTCTAGCCTGGGTGAAACAGCAAGACTCCGTCTCAAAGAAAGGAAAAAAAAAAAGAAGAACACTATAATTATAGGTAGCTCAAAATCTAATTTCCACTTTGGAGTAAATTGTTACTCAACAACTGGATTTTTAAACTGTCCCTGATAACATAATTTACATCTATACTGTACGGTTGCTTTGACCAAAGTTCAGAATTTAAGCATATTATTCTTAATGTCACCACATTTCCCCAAGCACATGTTGTTTAGAATTTAGAAATAAAGACATTTTCATTTTTTATAGCAATTCAATAGATTACAGAACTAGGGGGCAGCTTTTCAAGGAAAAAAAAATCATGAATGTGTATTCTTTAATCAACTCACCTTCGTACCTTCATATCTTAATGTTTCTCATTCTTAAAAACGGATATAAAGTAATTTCGTGGTTTACAACTTTCTAAGGACTACATAAACGGAGCTAATCATTCAATGCCTTAACCCTATTTACTCCACTTACTCCAAAACAAAGAAAAAGGAAGTCAGGCAACAATCACACCACCACATAATTTGTAGGAAGGCAGAGGGAGCAAATTATCAAATACATCTGCTTTTGGCATCTCATTTCCTTCCTGACATTAATGTATCTTGGTATTCACACACTTAAATAACCTACTCCTTCTGACACACTGACTCTTTCCAGCAGATCCTCATATCAATGCTTCTCTAAGAAATTTCTTGCATCATACAATGATAAGCAGAACATTAGGCTCATTGTTGTTAATTCCCATTATTTTCTCACATCTTTTTGTATTTTGACTATTTAATTTAGACCACGACCTCACCAGGCTAGGTCAGTGTCTAAGTCTGTTTTATTATGGCACCCAGGGACCAGAAGGCAGATGCCACTTGTTCAGAGAACACTGGTCTGGAATTCTAGACTTGTTTTGTTTGTGTGCCAGGGACAGATTCTACTCCAAGGCTCCATCTATGGCACAGAGCCACGTGAAGGCAGAGAGACAGCTTAAGGGAACTGTGCTCTAAAATAGTGGATAATAAATGATTGTTAATTAGCCAGTTCCCCTGACAGCAAGAATTGGAAGAGAAGGAAAGAAACTAGTCAATGGAACCGCTACCATTCATCAACTATCTGGTCAAAAACAGGGCAATGGAATGAAACAAACATGGAAATAAGAGTCAAGGGGATCTATTTCTGCCTCCACTGTGAACTAGCTACGTGAGATACACAAGTTATTACATCTCTCTAGGCCTCAGATTTTTTCACTTAAAAAAGAGTGGGGTGTGATAAGTTTGCACTAGATCATTTCTTTTAATGTACCATGAAACTGCTATCCTCATCAACTCTTGTGCTGTTAATCAGACATACCTTTCTGATGAATGTTAATTTGGGCACTGCATGTAGTAAAAAGAATAAATTGCTAAACATGTAGGAACTTTTATAATGATGATATGCAGTTACAAAAACAAAGTGTAAACATTTAATATGTTTTGAGATATTTACCTGTAAATATGGTAGGCTGAATAGAGCAAATCGAAGTCAGTACACTAAAAATGACCAAGACTCAATTCTATTCAGATGAAGAAAAACTCTAAATGGCAATAAAATGTTTTGCCAAGACTCAACAGCCTATATAATATCGAAACAAAACACATTTTGTATACTTTGTGTGTATAGAAAATACAGAGCCATCATATGGTGACTATTCCATTTTGTTGAAACACATGGAGAAAGCCCAGAAGAGAGCCTTAAATCCTGTTTACGCTCTAAGACTGCATGTATGTGTTTTATGTATTCATTCATTTATGAACGCCAGGGTCTTGATCTGTTGTCCAGGCTGGAATGCAGTGGTGCTCCACAGCCTTGAGCTCTTGGGTTCAAGTAATCCTCTTGTTTCAGCCTTCCAAGTAGTTAGGACTACAGGCGTGCACGCACATGCGCGCGCGTGTGCGCACACACACACACACACACACACAGGTTAATTTTAAAACATTTTTAGAGAGATGGGGTCCCTTATGTTGCCCAGGCTGGTCTTTAACTCCTGTCCTCAAGTCAGCCTCCCACCTCAATCTCCCAAAGTGATGGGATTACAGGGGTGAGCCACCATGCCTAGCCTGCTAAAATTTAAATGTGGTTCTTGCTACATGAGGATAAAATATGACATGTTCAATTTTCATTAAGCTGTCTCCAGTATTGCTATTTACTGCCATCCTATGCTTGAGTTTGAAAATAGGTAAAGGCCAGTCTCAACTTCTTTTTTTTTTTTTGAGACAGTCTCGCTCTGTCACCAGGCTGGAGTGCAGTGGCAAAATATCAGCTCACTGCAATCTCCACCTCCTGGGTTCAAGCAATTCTCCTGCCTCAGCCTCCCGAGTAGCTGGGACTACAGGTGCACACCACCACGCCCACCTAATTTTTATATTTTTTAGTAGAGACAGGGTTTCACCAATGTTGGCCAGGATGGTCTCGATCTCTTGACCTCGTGATCTACCCGCCTCAGCCTCCCAAAGTGCCTCGTGCCTGGCCCAGTCTCAACTTCTTAATAGGTCATAATGCAAAGTTCATGTATGAGTAAGGCAAAATTCAAAATAAAAATCTTATATACTAATTCATTATAACTGGATGCACAAGTAAATTGAGGTCACAGTGTGTCTGAGTAGAATATTTGCTAAATGGAGGAATGAGGAATGAAGGATGGAAGGAAAAAATGAAGGAAGAAAAGAGAAAATCCTAACCTAACACACCGTAACAATAAATTAGAGAGGAGGCATGTGGTAATGGTAAAGAACGAAGACTCTAGATGTAAACTAGCCAGGTTGTTGCTTACCATCAGTATTAACTAACAGCTCTGTCCCTTAGATGCCTAACCTGTGAAACAAGGGTAAGAATAATTTTACCTCACTGGGTTTTTGAGAAGATAAAACGTATTAACATCTGAAGTATACGGAACAGTGAAAAACAGGGCTAATTAAATTGTAGTTATTATTTTGAACTAAAATGTATTGACTAGAAAACACATTTGACTATATTATACAATACTATACTGACTATATATATCTTAAATATCCGTGCTTAAGAAAAAAATCTTAATTAGAAGAGGGAAAAAGGTAGATCTAGGCAAAGAATTTAAAGAAACCTTTAAGACACTTTCAGAGGTTTTAAAATTCTTTATACCTTTCATTTCATTAAAATTTAATGGCATCACTCTTCTTAGCATTAATAAATAGGTATCTGGATCCTTTTGCATACACAGCCATAATCTGTTCACAATTGAAAAAAACAAGAAAGTATGCACGATCCAGAAAAGGTGATAGAGAGAGATGAGAAGTCAAAACATAAGGAACAGTCTACAATGAATTTTAAGAGAGTTTAAGATTCTAGAATATAAAGGAAACAGGATAGACATGTTTGAATATAATCCTTAACCTGCCTATTCCTTTTTCCCTCAGGTTCAGGCAAAGTGGTTTTAGGGGAGTACCTTGGGTCTAATGGTTCCTAGTTACTAGTTCAAGACAGCTTGGTCGTTGTTTGAAGCTCTTAGGGGAAAGAGAAGCAGACCATTTTTATTAAGTGAAAAAGAGGGCCAGTGTTAGCAGTGTGTAAACACAGATGTTAAGAAGTTCACTACTTAAATTTTTTCATCCAGGGAAGGCCCTATTCTTAAAATTATGTGCAAAAACTACTGGAAAACAGAGAATGAAAAAAGCCAAATGCTTATTTCCTCTATCTCGTGGCTTCTGTTTCATTTTGAAAACTTGCATTGTATTACTGATAGGAATGGATTTACGTTTGCCATTTTGTTAGATGTCTACTATTTGTCTCATCTGTTCTTTGTTCTTTCTCAAACTTTTATTTTTTTATTTTTCATTTTCTTAGAGACAGGGTCTTGTTCTGTCACACAGTCTGGAGTGCAGTGGGGTGATCACAGCTCCTGTAACTTTGAACTCTTGGGCTAAGATCCTCCCATCTCAGCTGCTGCCCAAACAGCTAAGACTACACCTGGCTTGCTTTCTTTGTGGTAGAGACAGAGTCTCGCCCCAGCTTCTTTCTTTCTCTCCCTTCCCCTCCCCCTTTCTTGCTTGCTTGTAGTAGAGACAAGAGTCTTGCCCCAGCTCCTCTGGAACTCCTGGCCTCAAGCAATTCTCTCACCTCCCAAAGTGTTGGGATTACAGGTATGAGCCACTATGCCCTACTCTCTGTCTGCTTTTAGATTGAGCATTCCATTTAGTGCCACTATTGGTAGATACATTACAGTTTTTTTTTTAATTTTTAGTGATTGCCCTCAGTTTACAATATACATCTTTAATTTAACAGAGTCTACCTTCCAAAATCCTTTCTCCCATCTTTTAGGTTACTGTTGTTATATATTATATAAAACCCACAATACAATCTACTAATTTTGCTTTAGACAGTTATTTTATAGTGTGATTTAAAAGGATGAAATGTACGTCTTTCATATTTATTTCATTATTATCATTTCTGGAGCTCTCATTTATTTGTATAGATCAGGGGTTGGCATACTATAACTCAGGGCCTGCTTCATGTTTTTGTCAATAAAGTTTTACTGCAAAACAGCCATGCTCACTTGTTTACGTATTGTTTATAGATGCTTTTGTGCTACAATAGCAGAGCTGAGTAGTTGTGACAGAAATTATCTGACCCACAAAGCTTAAAATATGTAATATCTGGCACCCTACAAAAAAACTTTGCCGAGTCCGGGTGTAGATCCAAGTTACTGTCTGGAGTGACATGCTCCCTGCTTGAAGAACTTACTCTAACAGTTACTGTAGCACATATCTGCTAGGAATGGATTTTCTCATATTTTCATATATCTACAAGTCTTTATACCTCTTTTTTTAAAAATATTTTCAACAGATAAATAATTCTGGGTTGACTGAGTTTTAAAATATTTTAATACATTAGATTTAATCACCTTGCTTGCAAAGTTCCTAAGATAAGTCTGCTGTGGTTTATCTTTGTTGCTTTATAAATGATTTTTTTTTCTGCCTCTAGTTATCTTTAAGATTTTCTCTTTATCTTTGGTTTTCTGCACTTTAAATATGTCTAAAAGGGGGGAGGGGAGTTCTTATTGTTTCTTAAATCCTGAATCTATGGTTTGATGTCTTTCATTGCTTTTGGGAAATTCTTGTCTATGATCTCTTCAAATATTTCTTCTGCATTATTATCTATCTCTTTCCTTCTGAAACTTTAATCATACACATATTATACTGATATTGTCCTGCCGCTCTGTTCTTTTTTCGGTTCTGTTCTCTTTGTGTTTTAGTTTGGACAATTTATACTGGACTATATTCAAGTTCATTAATTTCTTCAGCAACTGGGTTGTCTATTGATGATCACAAAGGAATTATTTACCTCTAATGTTTTTATTACCACCATTTCAACTTGACTTTTTATTATTTCCATCTATCAGCTAAATTCCCCATTAATTCATACATGCTGTCTACCTTTGCCACTAGATCCTTTAAATATCTTAGCCAGAGTGATTTTCAAACCTTTACCTGACATTTCCAACAACAGGGCCATCTTTGAATCTTGTTTTGTTAACTGTTTTGCCTCTTGACATTATTTGTTTTGTTTTTCTCTTGCTTATGTGCACGTCTTATAATTTTGACGGATGCCAGATACCGTGGGTAGAACAGCAATATATTTAGGCCCAAATGGGTATGCCTCTTTCCATATAAGGCCTTTAGAGTGAGAAATTCAGACAATCGTATTAGGTGTTTAGCTTGGTGTGGCTGTTGTTGTTCTCTAGTGATCACCTGCTTTGCTTAGTGTTTAGCATGTGACTGGGGTGCTGTAAAGCTTTTCTGTTAGCATTTCATCCTCAGCTTTCAATAGATGCTATAAACCTGTGCTTTAGAGTGAGTCTCCCTCCATGCTTTTGTCCCTCCCCCAGTGGTAGACTGCTATTGCTTAGTATTCATTAGGCTGTGATGGAGGTAGTTCTCTGCTGTTTTGGTCCGGCCTCAGTACTTACAGAAACTGTGTGCCTGGGCCTCTCTGAAAGGTTCAGAAAAGTTAAAAATTTATAGTTTATCAGGCTTTCCCCCCTCATCATAAGAATGAAAGCAGCATTCTTCTTCTTTTTTTTTTTGGAGACAGAGTCTCGCTATCACCAGAGTGGAGTGCAGTGGTGCGATCTCAGCTCACTGCAAACTCCGCCTCCTGGGTTCAAACAATTCTCCTGCCTCAGCCTCCCAAGTCACTGGGACTACACGTGCTTGCCACTACACCCAGCTAATTTTTGTATTTTTAGTAGAGATGGGGTTTCACCATGTTGGCCAGGATGGTCTTGACCTCTTGACCTGGTGAACCACCTGCCTCCGCCTCCCAAAGTGTTGGGATTACAGGCGTGAGCCACTATGCCTAGCCAGAAACAGATTTCTTTATAGTTTTCCACACCCTAGATAAAAGATGGAAGTCTTCTGATTATTTTGAATAGTTTCTGTTTCTATGCCTACAAATTCACTGATTTTTCTCTTCTGAAGTGAATAAGCTGCAGTTAATCTCATCCAGTGTATTTTTCATTTCAGATACTGTATTTTTCATCTCTCTAGAAATTACATTTAGGGAGCTGGGTGTGGTGGCTCACACATATAATCCCAGCAACTCAGGAGACAAGGCAGGAGGATGTTTTGAGGCCAGGAATTCAAGACCAGCCCAAGCAATGCAGTAAGACCCTGTCTCTACCAAAACAAAACAAAACAAAACAAAACACACACACACACACACACACACACAGAGTCACACACATTAGCCAGGCATGGTGCATCCCTGTAGTACTAGCTACTTAGGAGGCCGAAGCAGGAAGATTACTTGATCCAAGAGTTCAAGTTTTCAGTGAGCTATCATTGCTCCATTGTACCCTAGCCTGTGCATCAGAGACCCTGCCTCCAAAAAGGAGAAAAAAAGGGAAAAGGGCAAAGAGGAAAGGGAAGACAAAAAAAAGGAAAGGGAAAGGGAAATGGAAAAGGGAAAGGGGAGGGGAGCAGAGAGAAGGGGAGGAAAGAGGGAAGGGTAATGGGAGGGAGGGAAGAAAAAGAGGTATATAAATAAATTCAGTTTTTTTCACAGCATTCATTATCCCTACATCATATTCACATTTTCCCCTACATTCTTGAGCTATCAAGCATATTTCTAAAAGTCATTTTAACATCCTTGCTTGATTACATAAATTCTCTAACTTCCTGGACTCCTGTTTCTACTGATTACTCCTGGTTACAGGGTATATTTTCTTGTTCTTTTCATGCATAGTAATTTTTAAGTCAATGCCAGACCTTAAAAAGTTTACATTTTTGGGTGCTAGATTTTGCTGTATTCCTTCAAAGAATGTCAGACTTTGTTCTGGCAAGCAGTTAAGTGACTTGGAATCAGTTTGTTCCTTTTCCAGGTTTGCCTTTAATATTTCTAACAGTGGGTCAAGAGCACCCTTTAGTCCAGGTCTATTTTGCACCACAAACACAATACCCTTTTGAAGACTACATATGCCCTATTAATTATGAGATCTTTCCACTTTGGTTGGTTGGAGGAAGAATTATTCCCAGCTTTGCGTGAGCTTTCCCTGGTCTCAAGTTGTTTCCTCTCATGCGCATACATGCATGTACGTATCAGTACTTGGCCAAAGTCTTGGAACCAAACTCTGAGGATCTTGAGTTCCCTTGCTTTCTCTGCTCCCTCCTTTTTACCCTATAGATCCTAGTCCTTTTGTTTCTCTGAATTCAGATCTTTGTCTCCTCAATTCACAAAGACTGCCAGGCTGTGTTTCATTATCTCCTTGTCTTTTTGCTATGGCCCAGAGTGTTCCTCCAGGCAGTGAGTGAGTGGGGGTAACTTTAAGACTCACCTTGTTTGTTTTCCTCCTCTCATGGAGTACCTACTGTCAAATGTCTGAAAACTAATAACTTAGGACCACTACAATCTTCCTAAGGTTTTTATACCTCTTAGAAATCCTTCCAAACACCCCCTTTAAAGGAACAAACAAACGAACAAAAGCTTTCTCCTAGTCTTTCTTTAGCAAACCCATTTTTACATATCAAAAAAAGCTAGAACACAGCAAAACTTGACTTCTGTAAATAATCAGACTTTCCACCCAACAAAAACTGCTCAGAGTAGTGCATAAGGTAGAAGATAACCTGAAATAATGGATTTATATTTGTTACTATTTTTACATTTTGAAGTCACCTAAATTAAATACATCCTACTCAGCTAGACTTTACCATCATAGATAATAGGTTTGATAAACTCTTGGATAATCTAGAAACTTTGTTAAACTACTTCTGTTTTTATGATATTGTAAAGAGGTTCTTTTATTTCCAACATTAGATGTTTTATTTCTAAAATACTTTGAATTCTACTAAGTCTGCTGACATATTTGAATTTAGAACAAACTGCTCTAAGAATATGATCTCCTGCACTAACTACACACATAGCTATTTCTAAAAGGTTAAAAAGCTGGCAATTTTCCAGTTCTTTCTCATCTTTTCAGTTATGAAATATAACGTCCACTTCCTAGTTCTCTTCTATTTTCTTTGGCATGTTGTTGATCAGTTCTCTAAATTCAGTATCATGTATTCTGCTGTATTCAATTCCTGACCCCAACCCCTCCCCCTACATACATATACTCTTATGCTACAGATAACCATAGGGCATGAAAAATGTTGGTGAAAATTGCTATCATTAAATTATATTCTTTTAGAGGTTACTGCTTCTTAACGCAGAGGTCTGTTTCTCACTATGTAAGTTAAGTCATACTTACAATTATTTTGGTACTTTTATATTCAATAATTTAAAAACTCCCTGATTTCATTAAAATAACTTTGATAAACCAAACCAATTAATTGTACAATTTACACTCAAAAATTTTAAGCACTCCTGTTCTTTCTCTGAGGGATTCATATATCCTGGTAATGTAAATACAGATTTAAGACTACACCTAGACTGGTCTCATGTGAGAAAACTGGTCACGTTGTTAATTGCAATGCTTGTAAGTACATTTGAGCATTTTGTTGTTGTTGAGACTAGGTCTCATTCTGTCGCCAAGAATGCAGTGCAGTGGCACAATTTGGCTCACTGCAGCCTCCGCCTCTGGGCTCAAGCTATCCTCTCACCTCAACCTCCCGAGTAGCTAGGACCACAGGCACACGCCATCACGCCCAGCTAATTTTTGTAATTTTTTGGCTACATCACCCGGGCTGGTCTTGAACTTCTAGACTCAAGTGATCCACCCATCTCACTCTCCCAAAATGCTGGGATTACAGGCATGAGCCACTGTGTCTGGCCATTTGAGCATTTTTTTAAAAAGCATTTTTGTAAACTAGAATTTTGTCATTTTCCTTGAACATTCCAAGTTTCCAAGTTCACTCCCACTTAAGGCTGCTGGCTTGGCTTGTTAGCCCCTCTGCATGAACTGTTCTTTTGTCACAGCATTCAAGTCTCCATTCAAATGTTTTTTCCTCAGAGAAGTGTTTTCTAACTATACTATTTAAAATAACCCCACTCTAACCTTTCCTTCTTTTTTATTATAATGTTTAAAAAAAAAAAAACTGACCTGGTGCAGTGGCTCAAACCTGTAATCCCAGAAAGGAAGGCCAAGGTGGGAGGACTGCTTGGGCTCAGGAGTTTGCAACCAACCTGGGCACTATAGCAAAATCGTGTCTTTACAAATAATAAATGATTAGGTGGGTATGGAGACATGCACCTATAGTCTCGCTATTTGAAGGCTAAGGCCAAAGGATTGTTGAGCCCAGGATTTGGAGGCTGCAATGAGCTATGATCACACCACTGCACTCCAGCCTGGGCAGCAGGTCAAGACTTTGTTTAAAAAAAAAAATTATCTAGTTTCCCTTACAGAGATAATAAAACTTGGCCAGTAACCTTTTGTAAAACCATCATAACTCACAATTATAACCCCCCTTCTTATTATGAATTAAAGGGAACTATTATAACTGCAGAGGTTCTCCTCTGCAGCTACTTTATGCTAGTACTGGTTTACCTTGGGGCAACTAATGAGTTTGAAGCTTTACTTACACAGAGAACAAGACTGTATTAAATTATAAAGTTTAGGAACTCGGCTTTATATTGTATTGCCACTCTATCTACATTTTACTATCATTTTCCTTATCTGTATTTTGGTATTATCACACTTATGATAACTGAACCCACAACTCCTGTGCATTTTCTGTTCCCTTGACTGTCTCTTTCCATTCACAATTTCATAAAATATGCACAAGGATTTAATTGCATCTTTATATGTTTTTTATTTTATACTTTCTTTTTTTCCCCCCAGAACATAAAATGATCTCACTTAGTGCTTTGGTAAGAGTTTCTTTATTTTGGGTAAATAAAAATTTTATACTTTAAAAAAAGTATAAAATGCCTTAAAATATTTCAGTGAAAGATTACAGCAGATAAGCAGCATGAATTTAAAAAAAAAACCATTTGCGGATCAGAAGTAGTTGTTTAATAGGATACAGGTTTAGAGTTCCCAACAGATATCTTAAGATTAAGGAAATAAATACAAAGATAGCTCTAAAGGGTTAGATACTATTATACTGATGTTAAACAAATACCATCCTTATTGGAATTCAACTTTCTAGAAGTAATACACTTAATAACTGAATATACAGTTACACTGTCAGTACTGAGAACAGAAGAAGTGATCCAGAAATGACTGCATTTATTTCACTTTTACTTCCTCAACTTTTTGGATTATATTCAGCCAATATCTATTTAAGGAACTGCTTTGGAAGGCCCTTATGTTTTATGCAAGGAACTGCTATTTTCCCAGATGAATAGAATATCCATTCTCCAGTTCCAAGTTTCCATGACAATAAAAACAAAACATTCATCAGCACCAACTTGGTATTTTATGGCAAATGCAGCTGCAGCTTGTAACAGTTCAATCTTTATCCCAACTCTTTTCTGCCTAACAGAGGCACTATATTTCTCTAAAGCAACTGAATTATTTTTTACAGTGATTTCCCCCACTGCAGACCTAAGCACTAACAGCCCGTTACACCACCTCTAATTATCATTCGCTCTTCCCAATTTAATGCCAAATACAATGAAAGGTTCCCGAATGTTGTTAGGAGCACATCTGATTTGTGAATTCTGAAAGCTTAGCTGATGTAAGTATTACACCATTAGAGGAATGTATAATATTTAAGCTTTCGTGATTACAGAGAAGACAGATTTTTGGAAACGAAAGACATTCACAGTAAACAAAAAGCTAAATTAAATTCAGTCAGATTATGGTAAGACAGTGCCCCCTTGTGTCTTGGTATTTCTGCCTTAACTAAAAATCCAGTATTCGTTTCCTTAGAGTTCTATGATACAGATTTGAACATTTTTTCTATCACAGAAATAAATAGAACTTGATATCTCTCCTAAAACAAAATCCTCATTTAAAATAATACGAATACACTGGCTATTAAATATTAGCGATTTTTACATGAATACTCTGTAACATGGTGAAAATGTAACAAATTTGTGCGTTTAGTAATTTTATCTTAAATTTCACATTTAATTTACTATTAGTGAGAAATGTTGATAAAATTTTAAGAATGAAAGAAAAACCTTGCTACCATCGGTTACACTGTCCTTTGGTACTGGTTCTCTTCAGCAGCTACTTTATGCTAGTACTGGTTTACCCTGGGGCAACTAATGAGTTTGAAGCTTTACTTACACAGAGTACAAGACTGCATTAAATGGAAGAAACTAACATAAAATCTTAAAGGGCATATGTAATAACAATATGAGTAATACCCTAAGTCACAAATAGCTTTAGAAATAAAACAATCACATAAAAACATTATTCATGTTTTAACCCCACTCAAAGTATAATATTCATACCAGAGGGAAGGTCATGAAGTCTGTAAAAATTTAAGAATATTGGGTACCACATTGGATGATCTGAACTGTAACTTGGATTCTAGAAAGATCCTTGGATGATTCTCAAAAGCATCACAGTTTGAGAAACGCTGCTCTATACTCAAATGCCCTCCTACCTCAACTATCATGCAGCAGGAGCAGAGGAGAGCAAGGAGGAAAGACGAATTGACCATTTGAGCATAATCTCTTTTAAAGATTAGGTGGATTCAAAGAAAGAAAGAATCAAAAACAGCTTTGGAAATGCATCCCTGTGTATATAAACTGGGGCTAGGTCGGCCTGCTTAACAAAGTGACTCCTACATCAACTATTTTTCCCTTTTCTATTAGCTGAAATAATTTTTTAAATGTACATCTAAGATTCTATCAATTGTCATCAATATGGGTGATCAAGAAACTTCAAAATGCAAATAATGTAAAAGTCAGAAGTCCATCACTCATTATCGATGATCCCTAGTATGTATGTTTTTTACATATTTCAAAACTACATTTAATATCTATTTTCTATCTTATTTGACACAACTAATCCCCTGATAATCAAGTTTTATTATTCCCATTTTATAAATGAGAAATCACTTATAAATGAGAATCACTGAGGTCAACTAATTACCCAAGGTTATAAATGTAGTGAAGGCTGAAGAGACTGCTAAGATTCAGGTCCTGATTTCAAACCCTAGGTTCTCTGCACTGTAACAGATTACCAATACTCATTAATGTAAATAAGCTTAATTAGATTGCCTTTCTCCCAATATTACCTGAGATCAGCTGTACTGCGGCTCTAGTAAACAACTGGAGAACAAGAGCTAACTATGGACAGAGTACTCTGCAGAATAACTTTAGACCAGAAGACTAAAGCAGCACAGTAGCCCTGGGCATATGGAAATGTTCTTACTAAGATGTTTAAATGTTCTTAAATAACGGGTGTTCTTATTTTCTTTTGGCTCATCCATATTTTGATTTTCTATAATAAACATTGTATTTAATATAGGAAAAGTATTTTTAAATGCACACAGTAAATGATATATTCCTTATAGATATGCTAAAACCTTTAGAATCCAGAGATGTAAAGCATCCCATATAACATGTGCCCAAAGAAGTTAAGTCTGCTGGGCACGATGGCTCATGCCTGTAATCCCAGTACTTTGGGAGGTTGAGGCAGGCAGGATCTCTTGAACTCAGGAGTTCAAGATCAGCTAGGTAACATGGCAAAACCCCATCTCTACAAAAAATTCAAAAGAAATTAGCTGGTCATGGTGGTGTGTGCCTATGGTCCCAAGCTACTTGGGAGGCTGAGGTGGGAGGATCGCTTGGGCCCAGGAGGCAGAGGTTGCAATGAGCAGAGATCCTGCCACCATATTCCAGCCTGGTCTACAGAGTAAGACCCTATCTCAAAAACGGGGGTGGAAAAACGAAGTTAGGTCATTTGATTGACTTACCCAATCATTAGAACAAAACAGTCACAATTATAGGAACATAAGTGTAAGAAAACAAAGCCTATAAAGTATAACAGCGCCAAGTAATTTAAGTAATTAAATGCTACTTGTTCATATTAAAAGCATTTACATTAAATGGTAACATGTCATCAAATTATTTTTAAGTAAGTAGAGGAATATGCCCTATTCTGGTCCAGAATGTGAACTTATTTGGATTAAGCATCATCTATTTTTCTTTCTGTCACTTTCATTTCAAGAGTGAAAAATTCCAAAAGATAACCCTTAGTATGTGCTCCAGATCTATCCCTTTCTTTCTGCCCGTAACTACCACCATCTTGGTTCAGACTCCTGTGGATGAAAACATAAGCATTTGGCTCCCAACTGATACCCTGCCTCTAGTTTCTCTTTGCTTCCATCTATCCATACAAGAACACCTTCATCATTACATTCCACTGTTTAAAAACTAATGAAAGTTTCCCAGTGCATGTGAAGGTGGGTCAGCATAAGTTATCCTAAAATATTCCACTTTGACATATGAATTATTTTGTGCTGAATGAAGGCATTTCAGTTTCTGAAATCCTTATCTGCCTAAAAGCAGAGCCTCCTAAAAGAAGTCAGTTGTCATAAAAACCCTCCCCTGGAGAAACTCTAATCTCTCTTCTTAGAGACGGAAGCCAGCACCACACCCAGATAGACACTGTCACAAAGGAGCCTATCTCCAATCTATTATCCTAAAGACCCATTTATTTCTACAAAAAGTCATTTGCTTTCTGTAAGTGCCCTTACTTCCCCCTCTCTTTCCACTACCAAGTTAGGTGTACAAACTCAAAATTTTAAACCGCCTTTTGAGTAACTCATCTCTGGGTACACTCCTGTGTATATGTGACGCATGTGTCAATAAACCTCTGCTTGCCTTTCTCTTATTAACCTGTCTACTGCCAGACAAATCTACAGGGCCCCAGTCAGAAAACCTAAAACCCAGCTTAAAACCGAAAAGATTTTTTTCCTTCTCTCTACATAGAAAACAAAATTCATTTTTAAAATATCCTGACATTGAGATCTCCATGTTCAGGTTCAAAACAATCCATTTTTGTTGCTGTTTTGACTTAACTTAAAAAATGTTCCATGCTTACAAAAAGTTGTTTGTAAACGAAACTTAACCCTTAGTTATTTTTGAGAATAAATGGCAGACACAATGCTGTACCACCTATGAATACTTCAGTATGTGTTGATGTGTATTGTATAAATAAATAAGCATGATAGAACCATCACAATCATCTAATTAACATTTATATAGTACTATCTTCTAATCTTCAGACCCTATTTGAATTTTGCCAAATATCTCAATAATGTCCTTTAACAAAAGGACCAAGTTCAGAATCACGTGTTTACATTTTTTTTTTATTTTTGTGGGTATGTAATAGGTGTATATATTTATGGCATACATAAGATATTTCGATATGGGTAGGGAATACATAATAATAGTGTCAGGGTAAATGGGGTATCCATCATCTCAAGCATTTATATTTTGTGTTACAATCAATCCAAATATACTTTTACTTATTTAAAAACGTAGATTATTGACTGCAGTGCTATCAAATGCTAGTCTTAATCATTCTCTAACTTTCTTGACTTTCACATCCCTGATACTATAGCTTAGAATGTTTCTTAATTTATTTTGTATGATATTTCCTTAAGATTAGATTGGAAAGAACGTCACAGAAATGATGCTGTGTTCTCAATGCACCCTGTTCCATGGCACATGAATCTGAATTATCTCATCATTGATGTTGCATTGATTCCTTCATTATGTTGGTGTCTGCCAATGCTCTTCATCTGAAAAGTTACCTTTTCCCACTATAGTTGACAAGCATTTTGCGAAAAGGTATTTTGAGACTAGGTAAAAATCCTGTTTCTCACAAAACTTTATTCATTTACCGGCACAATTTATTTATATATCAGCACAGACTCATAATTTCCTACTTTATTCAAAGAATTATAAATACATTACTATCACTATTTATTTTGTTGTTTAAAATGTACAGATTTGGCCAGTGGGAGCCCTTTCAATCTGGCCTTTGTGACCTTCTAACAATTCATCATCATTCTTTGAGCCTGTCCTTACTTTCTAGAAAAACAAGATGCTCCACGCTCATCTTGTACTCTCTCTGCCTCAGCCCTAGAATCAGTCATTT
The DNA here is from genome assembly GCA_963574635.1 of Cheracebus regulus. Lineage (NCBI taxonomy): Eukaryota > Metazoa > Chordata > Mammalia > Primates > Pitheciidae > Cheracebus > Cheracebus regulus. The sequence goes on from CAUYQU010048383.1 coordinate 24,288, forward strand.
CTCCAAGGAGCCCTGGTTCCTTTTGGTGGAGAACAGTATGTTAAAATCAAGATACAGAAGGATACTAATACTGGGGTTTTGCTACTCCCAGGCTCTCTCAATGTACATAGGAGAGGGAATATGTGCATACATATACATACACATATATGCACAACACAGTTACACTGTATTTCTATGTCTTACTATAGATAGATAGACAGACAGATAAAGATATGAGTAAATATTGATATAATCAATTGCCATCAAACACCACAGGATTCATTCTGGTTTTGTTCCTTCCCATATTTGTGATTTCCTTTTCTAATAGAATGGGCCTATTATCTATGCTTACATATTTCATCAATTACCCTGTATACAACTAAATTCCATTTGCTGCTGCATCCTGCACCCTTCTGTGTGGATACTCTTCTGCACAGAAGCTCTTATCTCACCTCCTCTTGTTTTTGCTATGATCACTAACTTCGATGAGAGTGCTGTGCAAAACTAAGGACTGTAGCTATATCCTTTCTCCCTTAAGCTATTCAACACCCAAAACTATTCCTCTGGTTTGTGCTTCTTCTCTTTACGGCATTCAAGCTCGACATATTCTTCAACCAAGAGTTCCTAAATACTTGCCTGACTTTCCCACAATCTAGCTAATCTTCCTGTTCCTACCTACCCACAGCAGCTGCATCTCCATGCTCCACCACTACAAATTAAGGGAGATGTGCCTACACTGACAGATTTCTGATACTTGAGTACAGAATTATAAGGTCCACATAATTTAAAAGAAAAAGATAGTTCTTTTCTGAGTTGCAAAATTTTCAGCTGTTTCCAGTGAAATAATCGTTATTTTAATTAAAAATAATGGAGAGTGGGGAATGGTTAGTTAATGCCTGCTTTTACCACTTTAATTGAAGCGTGTTTGCTGTCTTTCCTCTGTATCTGAAGAAAATGCATCAATATCTGAGGCCACAGTACAAACAATCGAAAACTTGTTCATAGACAGTGACTAAGAAAATAAATACATTTGAAATCACAAGCTTTGTTATCAGTGGAGAAAAATTTCTGGAGAAAAAAGGTGATAGCCTGATTTAAATACCTGAAGGGCTGGCCGTCACAGTTTGGTGTGATCCTTAAAACATGTTGGGATAATTCTAGAGATTGATTTTTTTAAAAACACATCATAAACACCTATCAGAGATATCTAAAGATTAGATAACTACCTGGAGAGAGAATAAGTACTCCATTATTAGAGATGTTCAAAGCACAGATTGAACAATACTTTGTTTTTTTTTTTTTTTTAGAAAGAGGAAGAGATTTTAGAAAAAGAGAGAAAAGGAGAAAGAAAGACACAGCAAAAGAATGAAAGAAAGAAAGAGGGAGAGAGAATGGGATTCTTGTTTTATTGCCCAGGCTAGAATACAGTCTAAAAATGGGTATTAAAAACCTCTTTTATGCCAGTAATTGTGTTTAACAATGGAGATAGGAAGGAATAGGGGATGAAAATAACAAATA